>CM050166.1:252850037-253031424 GCA_027410445.1 Discoglossus pictus
TTGTTTTGCTTTCCATTTTCACAGATTAAAAAATTATTATAATCATTTGTGGTGCTTTTAAAGGGACCCTATTTGAAAATGTTTTAGACTATAAGGTTGGGTTGGAATAGAGACATCTGTCTTTAAAAGAACACAAATGCAATTTTGAAATGTAGCATAACCAGAGTAAAATATCAAGCTAAGTGAATGTAATTTGGTTACACGTCAATATAAGTACCATACTTCCTTTTTTTTTTCCTCTGGGATATTGTGAGATTTATATCTTGTTCTCTTTGGCCTTTACATACTCCACCCTCAGTGGAGGGTCACTGACTGCTTGTATTGTTTATTTTAGGGGGAAGACACATACTTTATGAGGGGGCCTTTAAATGTGCAAACCTAAAAACATGAGCATTAGGATAGAAGGGAGGACCGAGTGATTTTATATTTAAAGAGTGACTGACCCTCCAAAAGAGGAACTGGTTCAATATATATCTTTTGAGATTATATATATATATATATATATATATATATATATATATATATATATATATAAAGAAGACGTCCCAGCAGTGGGGCGTGCTTATCTTTTTTACCCAATTATTTAATACTGTAGGATTACATTTTCTATTATCAGCTTATCCAGTCTGTGGATCTATCCTGTTACGGTGTCGGGACAGGTCTGCCGCTGCAGTGCGGCCACCAACCGCTAGAGGGCGCTGATGATATTTTGCAGCGCTGACAATATGTGAGAGAAGTCCTAAGCTTATAATGTTAGCCTCAACCTAACCCTAAACCTCACCTTTTACCTAAGCCTTGACTCTATGATATGGCACCGAAATATCGGCAGGGCCATCTAGCGGATGCTCACCGCCACTGCTGCTGCCTTGTTCTGCGCTACCATAAGAGGAAAGGACCCAGTCTGTTAATTTCACAAGTGTTAATAGTGCTGTAAATTAAAATTAATTAAAAAATTGTCACACATTTTAAAGAGCATGTTTTAAAGTTGGCTTTTTGCATTGGAAAGTACATTTTTGGAAGTTTCTAAAAAGTAAACTAACACAAATATATCTTCATATAAATGACTTTCCAGTACTACTGTTTGACATGTTAAACTAAACAAAAGGAAGCTAGGCAACTGTGCTTTGGAATGGAAGGTAGCAAATGAACATGAGTCTATATTACATAACAAAGTCACGACAAGTGGAGGGATAAGTCATTCTTTAGTTGTTACCTTAATGTACAGTACCTTACAAACATTAAAACATGCATTTCTTGGTGAAAGTAGACCAAGATGACCACAGGAAAATGATCTCCTAGTCAGTACTGATTGTTTTTTTTCTCCTTGCCCCACTCCATTACAAGCAAAAGGTACCAGCTGGTATCAGAAATTTGGGGCATTCAACCCTTCCCACAGACCATTCCAAAATTAACTGTACACCAATAAACAACCAGGCCAAACTGGAACCAGGAAGTAGAAACAAAAACACGTTTCCCAGCTATTCCAATAATTAAATATTAATATGCATTGGAGAGACACGAGAAACACCCCAACTGAACATGGAGTTTTCAAGAGGGATTTGTAGTAAATGTAATAATGCATAATAATGTAGGCCTAGAAGAAAGGGTCCAGAGATGCTGATTTTGACACACATTGGGTCAATGACTAACCTTGTTTGAGGTCATACTTAGTCACAAAAGATCCTTATCAGTCTACATATATATACCGTATTTACGTGAATCTATTGTGCCACTGTTCGGGCGCTCTGGGTGCCAGGCTCTGTGTGCCACTGTGCTCGGGCTCTCTGGGTGCCAGGCTCTGTGTGTCACTGTGCTCGGGCTCTCTGGGTGCCAGGCTCTTTGTGCCACTGTGCTCGGGCTCTCTGGGTGCCAGGCTCTGTGTGCAACTGTGCTCAGGCTCTCTGTGTGCCAGGCTCTGTGTGCCACTGTGCTGGGGCTCTCTGGGTGCCAGGCTCTGTGTGACACTGTGCTGGGGCTCTCTGGGTGCCAGGCTCTGTGTGCCACTGTGCTCGGGCTCTCTGGGTGCCAGGCTCTGTGTGCCACTGTGCTGGGGCTCTCTGGGTGCCAGACTCTGTGTGACACTGTGCTGGGGCTCTCTGGGTGCCAGGCTCTGCGTGCAACTGTGCTCAGGCTCTCTGTGTGCCAGGCTCTGTGTGCCACTGTGCTGGTGCTCTCTGGGTGCCAGGCTCTGTGTGCCACTGTGCTGGGGCTCTCTGGGTGCCAGGCTCTGTGTGACACTGTGCTGGGGCTCTCTGGGTGCCATGCTCTGTGTGCCACTGTGCTAGGGCTCTCTGGGTGCCAGGCTCTGTGTGACACTGTGCTGGGGCTCTCTGGGTGCCAGGCTCTGCGTGCAACTGTGCTTGGGCTATCTGGGTGCCAGGCTCTGCGTGCAACTGTGCTTGGGCTATCTGGGTGCCAGGCTCTGCGTGCAACTGTGCTTGGGCTATCTGGGTGCCAGATTCTGTGTGACACTGTGCTGGGGCTCTCTGGGTGCCAGGCTCTGTTTGCCACTGTGCTGGAAATGGAACATATGACAAATGGGCAAGTGAGACCTGCACGGCTCGCAGACAAATATGTAGCTACAGGACTCACAAAAATTGCTGATATTTACAGTCACAATATGCTCATTCATTCTGCCAGAGACACCTACAGTGGGGGTAAAAAGTATTTGATCCCTTGCTGATTTTGAACGTTTGTCCACTGACAAAGAAATGATAAGTCTATATTTTAATGGTAGGTGTATTTTAACACTGAGACAGAATAACAGAAAACCCCCAAGAAAAACACGTCAAAAAAGTTATAAATAGATTTGCAGGTCAATGAGGTAAATAAATATTTGACCCCTTCGACTTAGTACTTGGTGGCAAAACACTTGTTGGCAATCACAGAGGTCAGATGTTTCTTGTAGTGGCCACCAGGTTTGCACACATCTCAGGAGGGATTTTGTCCCACTCCTCTTTGTGGATCCTCTCCAAGTCATTAAGGTTACCAGGCTGATGTTTTCTACTCGAACCTTCAGCTCCCTCTACAGATTTTCTATGGGATTAAGGTCTGGAGACTGGCTAGGCCACTCCAGGACCTTAATGTGCTTTTTATTGAGCCACTCCTTTGTTACATTGGCTGTATGTTTTGGATCATAGTCGTGCTGGAATACCCATCTGTGACCCATTTTCAATGCCCTGGCTGAGGGAAGGAGGTTCTCACTGAAGATTTGATGGCACATGGCCCCGTCCATCTTCCCTTTGATGCGGTGCAGTTGTCCTGTCCCCTTAGCGGAAAAACACCCCCAAAGCATAATGTTTCCGCCTCCATGTTGGACGGTGGGGATGGTGTTCTTGGGGTTATAGGCAGTATTCTTTCTCCTCCAAACAAGGCGAGTTGAGTTGATGCCAAAGAGCTCGATTTTGGTCTATTCTGACCACAACACTTTCACCCAGTTCTCCTCTGAATCATTCAGATGTTCATCGGCAAACTTCACACGGCCTGTACATGTGCTTACTTGAGCAGGGGGACCTTGCGGGTGCTGCAGGATTTTAGTCCTTCACGGCGTAGTGTGTTACTAATTGTTTTCCTGGTGACTATGGTCCCAGCTGCCTTGAGATCATTAACATGATCCTCCCGTGTAGTTCTGGGCTGATTCCCCACCGTTCTCATGATCCTTGAAACTGCACGAAGTATGATCTTGCATGGAGCATCAGACCGAGGGAGACTGGCAGTTATTTTGTGTTTCTTCCATTTGTGAATAATCGCATCAACTGTTGTCACCTTCTCACCAAGCTGCTTGGCGATGGTCTTGTAGCCCATTCCAGCCTTGTGTAGGTCTACAATCTTGTCCCTGACATCCTTGGACAGCTCTTTGGTCGTGGCCATGGTGGAGAGTTTGTAATCCGATTGCTTCTGTGGACAGGTGTCTTTTATACAGGAAAAAGCTGAGATTAGGAGCACTCCCTTTAAATGAGTGCTCATAATCTCAGTTCGTTACCTGTATAAAAGACACCTGGGAGCCTTAAATCTTGATAGGGTATCAAATACTTATTTCCCTCATTGACCTACAAATCATTTTATAACTTTTTTTAATTAAATTTTTATTGAAAGAAATAGCCAATAAAAAAAATGTGTCCAACGATATAACAAATCTTACATATTCTATACAACATGTAAGAAGTCTCTTTTGTTTTTCAAACATTTTTCTTTTTTGTTTATCACAGTAATATGTAAAACATATGTAGAAAGTTACAAAATGTTTTGAACATGTTTACACAATATAAAAAAGACATATCCAAAGAAGGGGCAGGGAAACCCAAACAGGAAGCCAAACCATCAGGTTGGAGGAATTTTCACCAACCTTAGTGTGGACCCCTCAGTGTCCAGATATCCCAGCAGGAGGTCTATCGTCTATATCTCTCATCAATTTCGGCTGAAAAATGTATAACTTTTTGACATGCGTTTTTCTTGTTGTTTTTTTTCTTATTCTGTCTCTCACTGTTATAGTACAACTACCATTAAAATTATAGACTGACCATTTCTTTGTCAGTGGACAAACATTCTAAATCAGCAAGTTTACAAGTGGATTTACCTTAAAAAGTAAAGGCTGATAAACTGCAGAGTGCACTAATTGTGCCCAGGTGAGAGCTGTGTGGCTTGACTGTTAAACTTGTATAAAAGGTTTGTGAGCTGGTTTGGGGCCTGTTTACAAGTGGATTTACCTTACAAGTAAAGGCTGATAAACTGCAGAGTGCACTAATTGTGCCCAGGTGAGAGGGGTGTGGCTTGACTGTTAAACTAGGATAAAAGGTTTGTGAGCTGGTTTGGGGCCTGTTTACAAGTGGATTTACTTTACAAGTAAAGGCTGATAAATTGCAGAGTGCACTAATTGTGCCCAGGGGAGAAGACAAACATTTTCAGTATCAAGTGCAATTCTAGTAAAAGCCTAGGAGTTTAAAAAAAAGGAGGGCCTTCAAAGAAAACGGAGGGCAGGTTTATAGTGCAAAGGAGGAAAACTTTATACAAATATATTATTTTATATTCTTTATTTTTCCCACTGAAATTTCGTAGACAATAATGATAATTATGAGTCAGTCCAGTGGCAACCTTATTCAGTGTACATCCTGTCATATGTATGCAATACTGGAACAGATGATCCAGGGTCCATACCTCTGTGAGAGGTGTGAGCATGTTGCCTCTCTGGAAGCTCAAATTGGAGATCTGGAGAGGAGAATTGCAGCACTTAGTGATATTGCTCCACTGGAAAGGGAGTTGGTGCTCACTGAGCACAGTTTAGCTGCGCCTAGCATGTGGGGCTAGTGAGGATATCCAGGGAGGCAGCTGGGTTACAGTTACAAGGGGAAGCAGGGGGAACAGGAGGAGCCAGGCAGGTTCTGAGTTGGCAAACAACAACAGATTTGCCAGATTGAGTGAAACTGTTGGCAATGTCCATTCAGGAATGGCAATGCCAGATAGAGCTGTTCCTTCTAACAGCCGGGCGAACAGCTCTACTGGAGGAGAGGGAGGGCAGAATAGGCAGAGCAACAGACAGGTTTTGGTTGTAGGGGACTCTATTATTAGGTAGGTAGACAGGGTGATTTGTCACACAGATCCCAGCAATCGAACATTTTGCTGTCTCCCGGGTGCTCGGGTTCGTCATGTTGTGGATCGGGTAGACAAATTATTGGGAGGGGCTGGAAATGAACCGGCGGTCTTGGTACATATTGGTACCAATGACAAAGTTAGTGGAAGATGGAGTGTCCTAAAGAATGGTTTTAGAGAACTAGGTAATAAGCTGAAGGCAAGGACCTCCAAGGTAGTATTTTCTGAGATACTACCAGTGCCACGTGCTAGCCCAGGGAGGCAGAAGGATATTAGGGAGGTTAATGCGTGGCTAAAGATGTGGTGCACTAAGGAGGGGTTTGGCTTTTTAGAGCACTGGGCTGACTTCTCACTTCGGTACAATCTCTACAGTAGGGATGGATTGCACCTAAATGATGAGGGAGCTTTTGTACTAGGGGATAGGATGGTAGAAAGGCTGGAGGAGTTTTTAAACTAGTAGGTGGGGGGGAGGGACTAAATATAAGTAATGGGGTAGAAAGTGTAGAGGGTATAAGGGATGAATTAACAACTCATAGGGGAGGAGATGGGGTGAGGGGTAGTATAGTCAATAGGGAGGTAGTACTAAGTAGTTCAAGTTCAGTGGCAGGCACTTCAGAACTACAGACTCATAACATAAGGTGTATGCTTGCTAATGCCAGAAGCTTGCCAGGAAAAATGGGAGAGTTAGAATTATTAGCAATTAATGAATAATGGGATTTAATAGGCATTACCGAAACGTGGTGGGATGAATCTCATGACTGGACTGTTAATCTGGATGGTTATAACCTATTTAGGAAAGATAGAGGCAATGGTAAACGAGGAGGAGGGATTTGTCTGTATGTTAAGCCTGAATTTAAGGCTATAGTCAGAGAAGATATTTATGGTGGACCTAGTGATAAAGTTGAATGTTTGTGGGTAGAGTTAAATAGCGGAGCAGCAAATTCCAAAAGAATATTAGTAGGAGTATGCTATAAACCCCCAAATATAGCTGAAAGTGAGGAAATACAATTATTGTTACAGATTGGAAATGCAGCTAAGCACGGGCAAGTTCTAATAATGGGAGATTTTAATTACCCTGAAACAAACTAGATAAATGAGACCAGCAGTTCAGCTAAGGGGAGCAGGTTCTTGAGTACACTCAGGGATCATTATCTGGCCCAGGTTATACAGGAGCCTACTAGAAATTAAGCTATCTTAGATTTACTCATTACAAATAATATTGATATTGTATCACATGTTGAAATAGGGCAACCTTTGGGAAACAGTGATCACAACACAGTCCCATTTGAGATTGAATTAAAAAAACAACATTTTAAGGGGCCAACAAAAACTCTTAATTTTAAAAGGGCAGATTTTAACGGTCTAAGGGCAGCAATACAAAGTATAGACTGGGACAGAGAACTGATAGGTAAAAACACTGAACATAAATGGACAACATTTAAATCCTTACTAAATATACATACACATCGGCATATACCGTGTGGGAATAAAAGTAAAAGGAGTAAATCCCATCCAATGTGGCTTAACAATGATTTAAAGATCAAGATACGGAGTAAAAAACAGGCATTTAAATTATACAAACAAGAGGGGACAGAGACTGCTTTACGGGAATACAAGGAAATCAACAAGGCTTGCAAAAGCGCGATTAGACTGGCTAAAATAGAAAATGAAAAATAAATTTCAAAAGAGAGTAAGACTAACCCTAAAATATTTTTTAAGTATATTAATGGGAAGAAGACGAGGAAGGAAGCTATAGGAACATTAGAATGTGAAACAGGCTGTCTGAAAATTAGTGACCAGGAAAAGGCAGATGAGCTAAATAGGTTCTTTTCTTCGGTATACACAAGGGAGGTACCAGTGGTTGGGACACTGCAACATAATGGGGCTACACTACCTTTGCCAAATAATTGGTTAACACAGGCAGAAATCCAAAAGAGGTTGGAAAAAATAAATGTTAATAAAGCCCCGGGTCCTGATGGAATACATCCAAGGGTACTAAGGGAACTGGGTTCTGTAATAGCCAAACCATTATATTTAATTTTTCAAGATTCACTCAACACAGGGTCTCTACCAGATGACTGGAGAAAAGCTGATGTGATACCTATATTTAAAAGGGAGCAAGAGCAAATCTGGGGAATTATGGACCAGTGAGCCTCACTTCTGTAGTGGGGAAGATTTTAGAAGGGTTAATAAGGGATAATATACAAGAATATGTCTATTTGAACAGGATTATAAGTAGGAGTCCACATGGGTTTATGAGGGATAGGTCATGTCAAACAAATCTAATTAGTTTCTATGAGGAGGTTAGTAGGAACCTGGATCAAGGCAACTCAGTGGATGTAGTCTTTTTGGATTTTGCAAAGGCTTTTGATACAGTGCCACATGGGAGACTATTGGGCAAACTAAGGGATACAGGAATTGCAGTAAATATCTGCTCATGGATTGAGAGCTGGCTAAAAAACAGGAAGCAAAGGGTTGTTGTAAATGGAACATACTCCGATTGGACTAATGTGGTAAGTGGGGTTCCTCAGGGTTCAGTATTAAGTCCTCTCCTTTTTATCATATTTATTAATGACTTAGAGGTAGGATTGGAGTGTGGGGTCTCCATTTTCGCTGATGACACAAAGTTGTGCAAGGTAATTAAATCAGAAAATGATGTGCTTTCCCTCCAAGGGGATTTACATAAAATTGAGAAATGGGCATCTAAATGGCAGATGAGATTTAATACAAATAAATGTAAGGTTATGCATCTGGGAAGGAAAAATAGCCATGCAAATTATAATCTTAATGGAGCAAATCTAGGTGTATCAGATATTGAAAGGGATTTGGGAGTACTTGTGGACAACCACCTAGGTAACAGTGCTCAAAGCCAAGCAGCAGCTGCAGAGGCAAATAAAATATTAGCATGTATTAAGAAGGGTATAGAAGCCAGGAAAGCAAATACAATTCTGCCACTATACAAATCTCTAGTACGCCCTCATTTGGAATATGGAGTACAATTTTGGGCACCACTTCATAAAAAGGACATTTTAGAGCTGGAAAAGGTACAGAGAAGGGCAACAAAACTAATAAGGGGAATGGAGGGGCTAAGTTATGAAGAAAGACTAACCAAATTAAACTTATTTTCTCTAGAAAAAAGGCGTCTAAGAGGAGATATGATTACCTTATATAAATACATCCAGAGTCAGTATAAAGTTTTGTCGGGGGAGCTTTTTGTGCCAAGAGGTTTTCAACTGACAAGAGGACATCCCTTGAGGTTAGAAGTAAAAAGATTCCACCTCAAAGAAAGAAAAGTGTTCTTCACAGTAAGGGTGGTTAATCTGTGGAACTCTCTACCAGAGGAGGTGGTGACAGCGGATTCGATAGATAACTTTAAAAGGGGACTAGATTTATTTCTAATTAAAAAGGGTATTCATGGATAATTAGAGAGACAGTAATGATCCAAATTTTTTACATTTCCCCTTGAGACAATTGCCTAAGTCTCGCTTGTTTTTTTTTTTTTTTTCTATTTGCCTTCCTCTGGACTAATTGATAATAATAAAAAATAAAAAAAACATTAAATAATTGATTAATAATTAATTAACAACTAATGAATTAATAGTTAATCCGCATATTGCAGATCAGAGGAGATCTTAAAAGGTTGAACTTGATGGACTGAAAGTTTTTTTTCAACCTTAAATACTATGGCCCTCATTCAATTGCGATTTGGTCAATTGAATAGGGGTCTAAATAAGCACATAACATATTTTTTTAAAGAAGTTTTTAGTTAGTAAGCATCTATCCAAAAGGAAGGTTTTCAATAACTAAAAACTTCTTTAAAAAAATATGCTATGTGCTTATTTAGACCCCTATTCAATTGACCAAATCGCAATTGAATGAGGGCCTATGTAACTATGTAACTATGTAGCAGGAGATCAAATACTTTTCCCCCCACTGTATATAGGGACTTCACTGAGTTCCACAGGAAACAGACCCTGCTCTCCTGCTCATGGATAAGCAGTGTGCCTCATGGACTATGCTATATATATCACAAAAAAACATTTACTGTGAACAGTGGCAAAATTATTAGTATATTTTAAAGCACCAGAATATTCTATAGTGGTATGTTAAAATGAATGATGGATAAACATTTTACATACATTTGAAGGCACATAAGTACATTTCCATTTGTACAGAAGGAGACGCAGGCCCGGTTTTCAGGAGAGCTTACAATCTAAGAACTAACAGGCATAATAATATAAGGCGAGGGGACTGCTGAATGTGTCTGTTATAAGTGTGATGGAAGGAGATGTATCAGAACCAGAAAGTATAACCTTTTATGAGGTTGCACATTCTTGAGCTGGAGAGAAAGGTGGTATGATTCTCTAAACAGTTTACAGGATACATCTAAATATTTGAAGAATGAGTCAGAGCCTATTAGAGTAATGTAGAGAATTCCAAAGACCGAGAATGGCTCTTGAATTGTCCTAAAGTCAAGCAAAAGAGGAAGTAATGATGGACAATGAGAGGCAAAATCATGGGCGGAGAGGAGATTTTATCCCTGACGAAATAATGAGCAGTATAGGGACTGGCAACGATGAGTAGCAGACAATAAGCATTGAGTGAGGTGGTTGAATCCAGAATACGAATTCATGATAGATTGGAGTGGACTTAGATGGGTGAGTGGAAGACCAAGTAGGATGGAGTTGAAATAGTCAAGTTGGATGTGATGAGAGTGTGGATTAGTGTTGTAGCGGAGGTGGTAGAGTCATGATTTGGTGAGTTGTAAGGAAGATGACTCAAGTATGACAGGAAGATGTAGAACTTGAGAAGAGAGTAGGAGAGATGTTTCTGTTGTCTACGCAAATACATTTCTGATATAGAAGAGGAAGGGGTGTAATTAACAACTCTGTCTTGGAGATGTTAATTTTAGATGCTGGGAGGCCATCCAAAAGGAAATAGTTGAAAGACATTTTGAGACATGATTTTGTAGTGTGGGGGATAGTTCTGGAGAGGATAAATATATTTGGGTCTTGTCAGCATAGAGATAATAATGAAATCCATATGAACTCTTAAGTTTGCCAAGAGAGGGGGCATAGGATCTTTCCGGTTTTGCCTGCATTGCATCGCTGTGAACATAGTGAACACGCCTGAATGCTGCACCACAGCACCAGCTATTGGCAAGAATGTAGTATTGCAATCAACAAATTCAAAATAAATCTATTAATGGCAGGACTGAAGCCTAATCATATCCATATGCCTAACTTTAGGACCTACATGTTTGAAAAGGATATTGACTGTATAACCCTAACTTGACAGTGTTGTCTAGCTGTAAGTGTTAATGCTCTTACCCACTTATAGCCTGAATCTTGTTCTTTGTATCCTTACATAGTTACATAGTACTTTAGGTTAAAAAAGATTTTAGTCCATCAAGTTCAACATTTTTAGATCTCCTCTGATCTGCAATACGCAGATTTATTGTTAATTGATCCAGAGAAAGGCAAACAGAAAAAACAAACAAACAAAAAAAAAACAGTGAAACTTTGCCAATTTTCTCAACAGGGAGAAAAATATAAAATTCCTTCCTGACCCCAGATTCTGTCGATCGGATTCATCCCTGGATCAATACTCTGTCTCTATTTATCCAGGATAGCCCTTAATGACCTTTTTATTTAAAAATATATCCAATCCATTTTTAAAGTTATCTATCGAATCCGCTGTCTCCACCTCCTTTGGCAGAGAATTCCACAGATTAACCACCTTTACTGTGAAGAACCCTTTTCTTTCTTTAAGGTGGAATCTTTTTACTTCTAATCTCAAGGGATGTCCCCTTGTCAGTTGAAAACCTCTTGACACAAAAAGTACCCTTGACAAAGCCTTGTATTGACCCTGGATATATCTATATAAGGTAATCATATCCCCTCTTAGACGCCTTTTTTTTCTAGAGTAAATAAGTTTAATTTGGATAGTCTTTCCATTCCCTTTATCAACTTTGTTGCTCTTCCCTATACTTTTTCCAGCTCTAAAATGTCCTTTTTATGTACTCCATATTCCAAATGAGGGCGTACTAGGGATTTGTATAGTGGGAGAATTATATTTGCTTCCCTTGCTTCTATACCCTTCTTAATACATGCTAATATTTGACTTGCCTTTGCAGATGCTGCTTGGCATTGAGCACTTTTACCTAGGCGGTTGTCCACAAGTACTCCCAAATCCCTTTCAATATCTGATACCCCTAGATTTGCTCCATTAAGATTATAAATTGCATGGCTATTTTTCCTTCCCAGATGCATAACTTTAAATGTATTTGTATTAAATCTCATCTGCCACTTAGATGCCCATTCCACTAATTTATGCAAATCTCCTTGGAGGCAAAGTACATCATTTTCTGATTTAATTACCTTGCACAACTTTGTGTCATCAGCAAAAATGGAAACACCACACTCCAATCCCACTTCCAAGTCATTAATAAATATGTTAAAAAGAAGGGGTCCTAATACTGAACCCAGAGGAACCCCACTTACCACATTAGTCCAATCAGAGTATGTTACTGTCATGATTTAATTGTTTAAGGACTCATATTGTCAGTGGTTTGTGAGTATGTCCAAGGGAGCATGACATTGTTACATTGGGATTATGTGTTATTGTGTGGTTATATGTTGCCTGTACATGGTTATTATGTATCCTAGGTATAATATATTAATGGGGAAATATGTTATGGGTTATACTATGTTAGTATTATATTGTATATTGTATTATGGAGTGATAGCTATTTTTTGATTAGTCAATCTCCCCCATTGTATAAACTCTCAGTCAGGAGTTGCCCATATGGTCCTGAAGGTAAACACTTGAAATGATAGTAGTCAGGAACAAAGGGATCTCCACAGACACAGAGGCACCATAACCCCAGGGGGTCTACAGGGATTCCCACTCAGAGAATCAGGGCAAAGTCCAGAGGGCAGGGAGATTTTTCTCCCTTGAAAGCCAGTGACCAAATAAATTAGGTAGCCACACCTAGTGGGCGGACCTGGGAGGAGTCTCATGGTTCCCACGTAGGGACCCTGCCTGATTGGCCAGAGGCAGTTAGGGGCTGGCTAAAGGTAGCCCCTCCTGGTAATTTTGTATGCATGTTTAAAAGATGGTGTTTTCCAAAATAAAGGTTGTTGAGAGATAGTTTTCACATAAACAAGGTGTGAGACTATTTCTGTGTGTTGTATCCTGACTTGGGGAGTGGTCTTGCTATGGGCCACTAAGTAACCTGGATCCAGTATCCTCTGCCTGTAGCGGTTGGGCCTTGCCCTCTTCAGAGGCCATCTTTTGTGCCACAGAGAACAGGAACTACATGATTCTGCTGGGGTAGGTTTGAACTAGGTTCATATCAGGCCCCCAAGAAGAAGCAGATCGTGACAGTTACATTTACAAAAACCCTTTGCTTCCTGTCTTTTAGCCAGCTCTCAATCCATAAGCAAATATTCATGGCAGTTCCTTTATCCCTTAGTTTCCTCAATCGTCTCCCATGTGGCACTGTATCAAAAGCCTTTGCAAAATCCAAATAGACTACATCCACTGAGTTACCTTGATCAAAGTTCCTACTAACCTCCTCATAGAAACTAATTAGATTTGTCTGACATGACCTATCCCTCATAAATCCATGTTGACTGCTACTTATGATCTTGTTAAAATAGACATATTCTTGTATACTCATGGAGGCTCACTAGTCTATAATTCCCCGAATTTGCTCTTGCTCCCTTTTTAAATATAGGTATCACCTCTGCCTTTCTCCAGTCATCTGGTAGAGACCCTGTGTTGACTGAATCATGGAAAATTAAATATAATGGTATTGCTATTACAGAACCCAGTTCCCTCAGTACCCGTGGATGTATTCCATCGGGACCCGGGGCTTTATTAACATTTATTTTTTCCAACCTCTTTTGGACTTCTTCCTGCGTTAACCAATTATTTAGTAAAGGTAGTGTAGCCCCATTATGTTGCAGTGACTCAACCACTGTTACCTCCCTTGTGTATACCGAAGAAAAGAACCTATTTATCTCATCTGCCTTTTCCTGGTCACTAATTATCAGCTGGCCTGTGTCACATTGTAATGTTCCTACAGCTTCCTTCCTGGCCTTCTTCCCATTAATATATTGAAAAAAATATTTTATGGTTAGTCTTACTCTCCTTCATTTTCGATTTTTGCCAGTCTAATAGCCCTTTTGCAAGCCTTGTTGATTTCCTTGTACTTACGTAAAGCAGTCTCTGTACTCTTCTTTGTATAATTTAAATGCTTGTTTTTTTACTCCTCATCTTCATCTTTAATTCATTGTTAAGCCACATGGGTTGTGATTTACTCCTACTTTTATTTCCGCATGGTATATGGTGATAAGTATGTTTATTTAGTAAGTATTTGAACATTGTCCATTTATGTTCAGTATTTTTACCTATCAGTTCTCTTCACAGTCTATACGTTGTATTGCTGCCCTAAGACCATTTAAATCTGCCCTTTTAAAATTAAGAGTTTACGCCCCTTACAGTTCTGTTTTTTTAATTCAATCTCAAATGAGACTGTGTTGTGATCACTGTTTCCCAAAGGTTACCCTATTTCAGCATTTGATACGATATCAGTATTATTTGTGAAAACTAAATCCAAGATAGCTTAATTTCTAGTACTGGGCCAGATAATGATCTCTGAGCTGAACTGCTGGTCTCATTTATCCAGTTTATTTTGGGGTAATTAAAATCTCCCATTATTAGAACTTGACCATACTTAGCTGCATTTCCAATCTGTAACAATAATTGCATTTCCTCACTTCCAGCTATATTTGGGGGTTTATATCCTACTCCTACTAATATTCTTTTAGAATTTGCTACTTTGCTATTAAACTCTACCTATAAGATTCATCCCACCACGTTTCAGTAATGCCTATTACCGTATATACTCGAGTATAAGCCGAGTTTTTCAGCCCTTTTTTTAAGGCTAAAAAAGGCCCCCTCGGCTTATACTCGAGTCACTCTCCCCCTGTGTCTCTCTAACCTCCCCTTGTGTCTCCCTAACCCCCCCTTGTGTCTCTCTAACCCCCCCCCCTTGTGTCTCTCTACCCCCTCGTGTTTCTCTACCCCACCGTGTCTCTCTAACCCCCCGTGTCTCTTTCCCTCCCCCTCCTCATCCTCAACCTCCCTCATTCTAACCCCCCCTCCTCATCCTCCCCCCCTCATTCTAAACCCCCCTCTCCTCACTTACCTGCTCCGGCCTCTGCTCCTTCTTGATCCGGCGCGGCTCGCATGTGACGTCACATGCACGCCGCGCCCGATCAAGAAGGAGCGGAGGCTGGAGCAGCTAAGTGAGGGGAGAGGGCAGAGTTTAGAATGAGGAGGGGGGGGTTTAGAATGAGATGGGGGGGTTTAGAATGAGGAGGGGGGGGGTTTAGAATGAGGAGGGGGGTTTAGAATGAGGAGGGGGATTTAGAATGAGGGAGGTTGAGGATGGGGGGGTTGAGGAGGTGGTTAAGGATTGGGGGGTTGAGGTTGAAGAGGGGGTTGAGGATGAGGAGGGGGCTGAGGATGAGGAGGGTGGCTGAGTAGGGGAGGTTGAGGAGGGGAAATTGAGGTTGAGGAGGGGGTTGAGAATGGGGGCGAAGAGGTTGAGGGGATTTAGGATGAGGAGGGGGCCTGAGGATGAGGAGGGGGGCTGAGGATGAGGAGGGGGGCTGAGTAGGGGAGGTTGAGGAGGGGAGATTGAGGTTGAGGAGGGGGTTGAGAATGGGGGCGAAGAGGTTGAGGAGGGAGGTTGAGGAGGGGGGTTGAGGATGAGGAGGGGGGTTGAGGATGAGGAGGGGGGCTGAGGATGAGGAGGGGAGGTTGAGGATGAGGAGGGAGGATGAGGGTGGGGGGGTTGAGGAGGGAGGTTAAGGAGGGGGGCTGAGGATGAGGAGGGGAGGTTCAGGATGAGGAGGGAGGATGAGGATGGGGGGGTTGAGGAGGGAGGTTAAGGAGGGGGTTGAGGATGGGGGGGTCGAGGTTGAGGATGAGGAGGGGGTTGAGGATGAGGAGCTGGGTTGAGGTTGAGGAGGGGGGGTTGGGGATGAGGATGGGGGGTTGAGGATGAGGATGGGGGGTTGAGGATGAGGAGGGATGATGAGGATGAGGAGGGAGGTTGGGGTTGAGGAGGGGGGTTGAGAATGAGGAGGGGGGGAAGAGACACAGGGAAGGGAGAGGGGGTAAGAGACACAGGGAAGGGAGAGGGGGTAAGAGACACAGGGAAGGGAGAGGGGAGAATAGACACAGGGAAGGGAGAGGGGAGAAGAGACACGGGAGAGAGAGGGGGACACAGAAGGCACAAGAGGGACACAGGGAGCAGCACATTTCCTACCCTCAGCTTATACTCGAGTCATTTTACCCAGTATTTTGTGGTAAAATAGGTGCCTCGGCTTATACTCGGGTCGGCTTATACTCGAGTATATACGGTAAATCCAATTTCTCATTAACTGCTAATAATTCTAACTCTCCCATTTTTTCCTGGCAAGCTTCTGGCATTAGCGAGCATACATCTTATGTTATGAGTCTGTAGTTCTGAAGTGCCTGCCACTGTACTTGAGTTACTTAGCAATACCTCCCTATTGACTGTACTACCTCTCCCCTATCTACTCCCCCATGACTAGTTAATGCGTTCCTTACCCCCTCTACACTTTCTACCCCATTACTTCAGTCTCGTCCCTCCCCCCACCTACTAGTTTAAAAACTCCCCCAGCCGTTCTACCATCCTATCCCCTGGCACAAAAGCTCCCTCATCATTAAGGTGCAATCCGTCCCTACTGTAGAGATTGTACCGAAGTGCGAAGTCAGCCCAGTGCTCTAAAAACCCAAACCCCTCCTTAATGCACCATATCCTCATGCAATTTGCATCATCTCACACATTCAATGAGAAACACAGTATAGGGTCAACACAAAATACGGCATGCAAGGACATTGGATGTGAAGATGTCCAAGATTGACTCCATTAGCATAAACCGTGGTAGAATAGCAGATTCATGTTTACTCAAGGAAAAGGATTATGAGTCAAGGGTGTTATTCTTCTATGTGATCTTTTGTTTAATTTGGATGTCCTGGATTAGATGTCTGCCTGGACTTTTTATTGTACTGTTGATTCTATTTGCCTCTAGCTCTGGCCTTGTGCCTGTATCCCTGACCTTGTTTACTGAAACTTATCTCTGACCTTGAATTGGGCACAAACTGTTCTACTGCCAACCAGACTTGGACTTTGGTGTGAGGGGTGGTCCTACATTTGGTCCTTAGCCATACAGAGCAGACATCGTCAGGTTGCTATGAAAGTACATTATGAACTCCTCTGAGATGGCTGTGGCCTATCAAGAAAAGCTTGTTGGAGCTTCTTTGGGCCAGCTATGTGCCCATATTGCATCCCCTCCTGCTACTACTTTTCACTAAGTCTTGTATCACCCACAGTCCACTAACTGGAGTTATTGTTAGTTTGTTACAAACTTCACAAACTAATGATTTTTTTTAGTAATCTACAGTGATTGTTCATACCTAGATTATAGAAGATAGAGACACAGCAAGAGAGAGAAAGCGGTTTCGCTCTAGACCTCTTCTATCACCTAATTGTTGATGCTTAGATCAGCACCTCTTTGAGAGCCTCTGCAGGTGGATCATATGCACCTCACCAGAAAGGAGAAATGACAGTGTAGATGGAGTGGATTGTGCCTCTGTTGTGGCATATAAGGTCGCTTGCAAGCATGAAAACGCCAAAGCTTAGGTGATAATAGGGAGATATCTCAGTCTGAGAATCATATCTGGACATTTGTTACGCATGTGGTTGCCAAAGAGACGTTTGATCCATGGGATAGAGGTAGAGAGTATATTCTGACCCTTGACCCAGTGTCTATGCCAGTTAGCAGAGGTTTGGTCATTATACAATTTGCAATCAGGGGCTGGCTAAAGGGTAGGATATCCATGGGCAAGTGCATCCAGTAAACAAGCAGAAGGTTAGGTCTTGCAGCAGACAGAAGAATGGTAGTTGTCTATGGATTCTTCAAATTAACCCATATATGTGGATAATAGATGCAGTTTCACATCCTGGTATTCAATATGCTTTCAACATTATAGCATTCACTGCCATCAACAGAAAGAGAAGGTGTATCTGGTTGCTGTGTCCCAGGGGAAGGATTATTTACATCTGGTGTGAGTAGTGACATGTGAAAAACTGTATAAACCTTCATGTGAGTGGGAAACCGTAACCCATATGCCATGTCATTAAAAGGTTCAAAAAACCTTGCTGCCATTTTTCTTAGAAGAAAAGTTCAATCTGAAGTCGCAAATGGACAGAAAACCATGCTCTCCAACACGAAAACAAGTAGTAAGTGCTTCTAAATGATCTGCTGCAGCTTTGTATTGCTTTTGAGCTTGTTAGACAGTATACGGTATAATCCGTTGGTGGTCTTCATTTACCTAGGAGACTGCTGGGATCTTAAGGTCAAAGCTAGGATTTAATGCATAGTTTACATAGAAGGGTGACATTTTGCTATTGCAGTCTATGGAAATTTGTGCAGAGATGGAATAATACAGGGGACACATGCTGACAATGGGCCCTATTCTATTGGCCAATTCGTACATTTGTACACAAACAAAATCGCTCTTAATATTGCCACATATTCTATTAGCTACACACAATCCAATTACGAGTTACCCGCTCACAATCAGGGTGCAAATTTGGCCTTAGAACTCCATTGTTTTTTGCACAGCTCAAACATTACGAGCTCTAAGCAATAAGAGTTGCACAAAATCAATATTCTTTTAGACCCGTAGCTCTAGCTCACAAACAAAATCAAACCTGCAACTGAAAAAAGTATCAAGTTTCTGTAAAAATATTATGAATACTAAATAGGACTCGCAGGGTCTTTTTTTAAACTCTTGGCTGTAGCAGCTATTAAACACACAATATTCTGCTTTAAAACATGGGAATCCATATAAATACATTATAATTAATTGCAGAACAGTCTGAAACCCACAAATATGCAATTAAAAAATATTCTGACCAGGACTCCCAGTTACCTAAATTTAACCCTCACCCGCAGCGCGGGTCCTTAAAGGCCTTGTGCCATCAAATTAACCCCTGCCACAGGTCTTTAAATGACCTCTGGAATCTAAAGTGTTAACCCCTGCCAAAATGGTACTAAAAGCACCATGGCGGCATATAAGTTTAACCCCCCTGCGGGGGTCATGATCGGGACCTCGCAGCATGAGGGGATAATATTAAGTGCCACAGGAGTGTTTATAGAGCAATTGTATCACAGACACTAGGATCACACTATATAGTGTAGATTAATCACTGTGTTTGTTGCCTATGTTATAGAGGATAAATAGTGGGTCCTCCAATCAGTGTGTGCTCTCTATGTAGGGAACCCCACTATATAGAACAGGGACTTAGATTTACTGTGTGTGATCTTACTGCCAGGATTTATCCCAGGCTGGAGGGTATAGATATATTTATGGACCTGATGGTTCTCTATATGTATATATTATTTTGCTTTTCTATATTTCTTATACCCTGATTTCCTTGTTTGCCCTTTGTGTTTGCTCTAATTTTTTATTATAGATCTGGTGGTCTAATTAGCGTCCCTTTGCTGATGTATGGGAGCTAATCCTGAATTACTCAGTTGATTTGTTTGTTTGCGTGGTAATACATATAGGAGCATTGATTATATTTTTTTTCTTGCATGGATCACAGACGATAGGACTGTATATAGTGTAGTTAGCTTATCCATGGCTAGGAATGTAGAGGATAAATAGTGGGTCCTCCAAGATAACCAGCGGTTTCAGATAGGGAACTCCACTATATTTGATAGGGATATTTTACCTTTGTCTGTGATACTTTTGTAGGCATTTTTTCCCTTTAGTTGATTGTTAGACCTATAAGGATCTCCTTATCTATATTCCGCTATAATTACAGTTACTGTTTTATGTACCTACTATATGTCTCTGATTGTCTTTGTGAAACATATTTGTATATATTTGTATCATAGACGCCATTCTTTGTTTTAATATTTTGCTGGCAACCCTTGCTTTGGATTACTTTTGTATTGAGATATTTTTAATGATTAATAAAAAGTTATTTTTTTATTGTAAATAACTTTTTGACATTGGAGCCTATACTTCAGGAGCACTTTGGAACATTCTGCTAATATACAGTGGTACTTGTCTTTCTTCTTTCTTTTATTAGAGAGCATACACCTTATGTATTTCAGCCAATTAGAAGGCGCAATTTTTCTTTTGAGCAGAGCATGGCCGGAAACCTGCATTTGCGGCGAGGAGCTCCTCAAGGGAGGAGCTCCGTAATTAGCAATTTTTTTTTCCTGGACAAGAAGAATGAAGACCAGGGCATCGCTGGACACCGCTAAAGGGACATTTTGGCCCGGTTAGTAGACTATTAACCCTTTCTTTGTAACAGGTTGTCAGTACTTTTTTATTTACTGTAAAGTTATGTTTTTTTTTTAGGTGTGTCAAAATGTCGTGACTTTGATGGAGGGGCCTTTTCTGGCCCAGAAGGGTGAAGACCAGGACATTACTGGTCACCACTGTGGAGGGGGGGGGGGGGGGGCATTTTGGCCAGGTCAGTGGACTCATTAAACCTTTCTTTTTTTACAGGTTGTAAGTCTTTTTTTTTATTTATTAGGGTTTATTATTTAATGTAGTATTTTATTATTTTATGTGTAAGTCTTTTTTATTTTCTGTAGTGGTTTTTTATTTTTATGTAATTAGCAGTTTATTATTTTCTGTACTTAGTGGGTGATTAGGGGTTAATAGGGTAGGGTTATTAGGGGGTTAATAGGGTAGGGTAGTGAAGGGGTTATTTGGTGGTTAATATGGTAGGGGTTAGTAGGATATCGGTTAATTAGGCACTGTTAGGGTTAAATAGGTACAGTTAGGATTAAATATGTACAGTTAGGGTTTATTGGGTCTAGTCAGGGTTAATTAGGTATAGTTAAAGTGTATTAAATATAGTTAGGGTTAATTAAGTACAGGTAGGGTGTATTGGGTATAGTTAATCGGGACCCCTGCAGCAAGGGGATACTGTAGGGAGCCTGCAGATAAACCGCAGGCTTTCCTGACTTCTTAATCAGTCTACACCCTTAACTACGGGTTTGACTAATTGACCCTGTTTACGGCCTCACATCCACATCTCACATGGGAAGCTTTTAAAAGGGTTAATAAGGGACAGTATACAAGAATATGTCTATTTGAACAAGATCATGGGTAGCAGTCAACACAGATTTATGAGGCATAGGTCATGTCAGACCAACCTATTTAATTTCTATGAGGAGGTTAGTAGGAACTTGGATCAGGGCAACTCAGTGGATGTAGTATTTTTCAATTTTGCAAAGGCTTTTGATACAGTGCCACATGGGAGACTATTGAGAAAACTAAGGGATACAGGAATTGCCATAAATATTTGCTTATGGATTTAGAGCTGGCTAAAAGACAGGAAGCAAAGTGTTGTGGTAAATGGAACATACTCGCATTGGACTAATGTGGTAAGTGGGGTTCCTCAGGGTTCATTATTAGGTCCCCTCCTTTTTAACATATTTATTAATGACTTGGAAGTCGGATTAAGTAGTGTCTCCATTTTTGCTGATGACACTAAGTTGTGCAAGGTAATTAAATCAGATAATGATGTACTTTCCCTACAAAGGGATTTACATAAATTAGAGAAATGGGCGGCTAAATGGCAGATGAGATTTAATACAAATAAATGTAAGGTTATGCATTTGGGAAGGAAAAATAGCCATGCAATTTATAATCTTAATGGAGCAAATCTAGTGGTATCAGATATTGAAAGGGATTTGGGAGTACTAGTGGACAACCACCTAGGTAACAGTGCTCAATGCCAAGCAGCATCTGCAAAGGCAAGTAAAATATTAGCATGTATTAAGAAGGGTATAGAAGCAAGGGAAGCAAATATAATTCTCCCACTATACAAATCCCTAGTACGCCCTCATTAGGAATATGGAGTACATAAAAAGGACATTTTAGAGCTGGGAAAGGTACAGAGAAGGGCAACAAAGTTAATAAAGGGAATGGAGGGGCTAAGTTATGAAGAAAGACTTGCCAAATTAAACTTATTTTCTCTAGAAAAAAGGAGTCTAAGAGGAGATATGATTACCCTATATAAATACATCCAGGGTCAGTATAAAGACTTGTCAAGTGAGCTTTTTGTGCCAAGAGGTTTTCAATTGACAAGGGGACATCTCTTGAGGTTAGAGGAAAAAAGATTTCACCTTAAAGAAAGAAAAGGGTTCTTCACAGTTAGGGAGGTGGTGACAGCGAATTCGATAGACAACTTCAAAAAGGGGTTAGATATATGTTTGAATAAAGAGGGCATTCAAGGTTATCCTAGATAACTAACGAAGGAATATTGATCCAGGGAGAAATTCGATCGCCAGTCTCTGGGGTCAAGAAGGAATTTTGCTTTTTTTCCCCTTATGTGACAATTATCATAGTTTCAATGTTTTTCTTTTTCGGTTTGCCTTCCTTTGGATCAATTAACAATTATTAACAAATAGTCCACATATTAAAAGGATCAAATACTATGTTACTATGTAACGTGCCAAGAATGGTTTATGGTTTTGCGTCTACAGCTCGTAGCTCACAGCCTTTCGAATTTAATAATACTGTAACTCTTCAAAATTTCAAGCCAGCAGCTGCTACAAGCTTCACGTTGGAGTTCCTGGCTTGGAATTTAATTGGGCTGATAGTCTTGCATGATCTTGAAAAGGTTTACTTCAGTTCATTAAAATACAATCTATTTGTTAACCCTTAGAGTAAATTTGCTATTATATATGAATCCTGGAGCTAAAATTCTGAATGTTTTTGAGTTTCCAAAAAGCACGTCTGTTAAATTTAGATTCAAATAAAAACAGAGAAAATGAGCAACTATAGTATTCAAACAAATACATTCATATAAACACCTACTTATTTCACTCCTTCCAGAGGAATAAGGTAATGGCACATCTTTCCCAGACCGTAGGTCACACACACATTTTTTGTGAGTATTTAAACCTGAAAACATTGCATCTCTGTTCATTTAAGCTAAAACCTTTGACAGTTAGGGCAATTTATTATTTATTATTATTTATTTTTACAGTTTTTAAACAATCTATTGGCGGAACACATGGACCTTAAAAATCAAATGATATTTGTTATTTACAATTATTTTTTTTAAATAATTTTCATCCCATTGGTATTTTATATTATGCTGAAATGTAGTCATCTCCTCGTTCTACCGAAATTTGAAATTAGTTTTTAGATTAGTTCCAAAAGAGCAAAACTTGCTGAAGAGCTATAATGTCTTAAGAGGAACTTAACATCTAATTTACATACAGGTCTATTAGTAAGCTTATGAGGTTACATTAGTATACAGCCTTCCAGTTTAGGAACAATCCCTTTAGGATCAAAGGGAATAGTTCCATTTGATAAGGTTCCTCTTTATCCTCTTTATCTACAGTATATATCTTTTTTATGGCTGTTTTTTTTTTTAAATAAAATATTTTTGCTATTTATATTTATATTGGTGTTAAGAGCCTGGGAAATAGGCCTACTTCTACTTTAATATATATAGTTCTGCCTGCAGAAGAATTAAAGAATCTACAGTATTCAATATTTTGGAATTATTTATGTTTTAAATCATCTGTCTCTGTGATAATTGTAGGCAAATACATACATGTCTTAATTAATGTCTTATAATAGGAAACAAGAAAGATATGTAACTTTTCTTCTTACCGAAGGTAGCCGTTACTGGGTGCATACTGGTGATGGTAATGTTCCGGTTGACTGTGCCAAAACAGCATTTTAGGGTGTGATCCTGGATGCTCAACTAAGTGTTCACTGTGAGAAATAAAAGAAATGAACAACGATATTAACACAACTGTTTTAGAATCAATGTCACAAGTCTGGCTATTAATATTTGCATTACTACGTGGGGAATATGTTAATTTTGTTAAAAAATATCTTAATGAAACCATAGCAATATCAAACAAACAAATAACATATTCAGTGTCTTCTTTGATGCACGGCTTACCTTTTTTCTAAGCATTAAAATGCCAGAAATCAATAACATTTTATTTATCTTTTGTTTATCTTAATATAAATGATCACTGTATTAGAAAGATTAATAAAGGTAAAATGTGATTAAGCAAACATGTGGGATAGAGGCTGAAACGAGATATTGAATGTGTCTGGTGTAAAATAGAGATCCTAAGGGAGATTAGAATATGAAAAATATGGAAAAAGAAAAACCTCTTCTAGATCACTACTTTGTCGTAGTGATGGAGCTTCAATGAAGCTCTATATCATGTAGGGTCATCCAAGATGGGAAGGTCATAAGCACATGACACTGGAAGATAAGCCCTACCACATTACTGGGGAAGAGCAGTGGGAGAATATGAGTAGCACCAGATCTATTGAAGTGGTTCGGCTAAAGTTGAGAGAACGCCCTGCTTTGGATGGAGGGGAAAGGAAAGTACACTGCTGCAAAGAACAATTCAGCAGAAGAGCCTGGAATGTTAGAACTATCAACCAAGGCAAACTGGACGTGTTCAAACATGAGATGACAAGATTAAACATTATTGCCACTGTACCAGTATCGCCCTGGGTGAAAGGCGTATAAAAAGGGTAATATTGGCATAAGAGGACTCTACCTTATATGACAAATAGGCAATTAAGGTGACTTAAAAAAATATTTGGAAACTCAGATAATCCCACATCAATTTTAGAATCTGTAGAATACATTTTAATTAAATTTTAAAAGAAGCGGGGGATTGAAAAATATACAAAATTAAATCAAAATTAAATTTTAAGGTGTCAAAATTAAAAGCAGAGTCTTTTGGCTATTGTGGAGTACAGAGTGCTTTTGTAGTTGGTGTAGTTGTGAGGAATGAAAGAGAGGGAAGGGTCCAGACAGCAGGCCTGGGAGGTGGGAGTGATGATGGCATTATCAACAGTGAGAGATAAGTGAGGGGTGGGGGCTGAACAAGAGAGAGGAAAGATAAGGAGTTCTGTTTTAGACATGTTGAGTTTAAGTTGACAGGCACATATCCATGAGCTAGCAGAGAGGGGAATAGTTTGGGTGCAGAGATGTAGATTTGGGCGTCACCAGCATATACAGTGCCTTGCAAAAGTATTCACCCCCTTGGCATTTTTCGTGTTTTGTTGCCTCACAACCTGGAATTAACATGGATTGTTTGAGGATGTGCATCTTTTAATTTATGGAACATGCCCACAACTTTGAAGATGTTTTTTTTAATTATTATTGTGAAGCAAACAACAAATAGGACAACATAACAGAAAAAGTAATTGTGCATAACTATTCACCCCCCTAAAGTCAATACTTTGTAGAGCCACCTTTTGCGGCAATCACAGCTCCAAGTCGCTTTGGATAAGTCTCTATGAGCTTGCCACATCTTACCACTGGGATTTTTGCCCATACCTCCTTGAAAACTGCTCCAGCTCCATCAAGTTGGATGGTTTGCGCTTGTGAACAGCAAGCTGGGCTTTGACTAGGGCATTCCAACACATTTACATGTTTCCCCTTAAACCACTCAAGTGTTGCTTTAGCAGTGTTTTTAGGGTCATTGTCCTGCTGGAATGCGAAGCTCCGTCCTAACCTCAAATCACACGCAGAGTGGTACAGGTTTTGCTCAAGAATATCCCTGTATTTAGCACCATCCATCGTTCCCTCAACTCTTAACAGTTTCCCAGTCCCAGCTGCTGAAAAACATCCCCACAGCATGATGCTTTGTTCTTTGGGTGATGTGATGTACTGGGTTTGCGCCAGACATAGCGTTTTCTTTGATGTCTGAAAAGTTAAATTTTTGTCTCATCAGACCGGAGCACCTTCTATACATTTTGGGAGTCTCTCACATGCCTTTTCGCAAACTCAAAACGTTCCATTTTGTTTTTTGCTGGAAGTAATGGCTTTAACTCTGCCATAAAGACCAACTCTATAGAGCGTACGGCTTATACTCCAGTCTCTGCTGTGGAACTCTGCAGCTCCTCCAAGGTTACCTTAGGTCTCTGTGCTGCCTCTCTGATTAATGTGCTCCTTGCCCGGTCTGTGAGTTTTGGTGGAAGGTGGTCTCTTGGCAGGGTTGCTGTTGTGCCATGTTCTTTCCATTTGGTTATGATAGATTTGATGGTGCTCCTGGGGATCATAAAAGATTTGGATATTTTTTTATAACCTAACCCTGACTTGAACTTCTCAACAACATTGCCCTTACTTGTTTGGAGAGTACCTTGGTCTTCATGGCAGTGTTTGGTTAGTGGTGCCTCTTGCTTAGGTGTTGCAGCCTCTGGGGCCTTTCAAAAAAGGTGTGTATATGTAATGACATATCATGTGACACTTAGATTGCACACAGGTGGACATTTCACTAATTATGTGACTTCTGAAGGTAATTGGTTGCATCAGACCTTTTTATGGCCTTCATGACAAAGGGGGTCAATACATACGCACATTCCAATTTTCTGTTTTCTATTTCTAAAAAATAGTTTTATGCATATATTGTTTCTCATTTAACTTCACCAACTTAGACTATTGTGTTCTGATCCATCACATAAAATTCAGATTAACAAAACATTTAACTTAAGGCTGTAATGTAACAAAATAGGTAAAAAGTCAAGGGGGTGAATACTTTTGCAAGGCACTGTAGATGATACTGAAATCCAAAAGATTTTATTAGGGCACCAAGGGAGGATTTATAGATAGAGAAAAGGAGGGGGCCTAGGACTGAGCCTTGGGGTACACCGACAGTTAGAGCGCGAGCAGATGAAGAGAAGGAGACATTAAATGTTCGATTTTCCAGATAATATGTGAACCAAGAGAGAGCAGTGTCACGGATGCCAAGAGAGTGGAGAATTTGGATAAGAAGAGGATGATCAACTGTTTGAAAGGCAGCAGAGAGATCCAGGAGAATTAGGATAGAGAAATTACCCTTTGATTTGGTGGTGAGCAAGTCATTAGTAACTTTTGTGAGAACAGTCTCTGTGGAATGTTGGGGCCAGAAGCCAGATTGGAAGGGATCAAAAAGGGAGTTGGAGGAAACAAATTGTGTAAGGTGACTGTAGACAACACCCTCAAGTAGTTTAGAAGCCAATGGAAGTAGAGAGATAGAGCAGTAATTAGATGGAGAAGCTGTATCAGATAAGGGTTTCTTAATGGTGTAATTATGGCTTGTTTCAAAGGTGATGGAAACTTCCCAGTGTCTAGGGAAAGGTTGAATAGATGTGTGAGAGTTGGGGTAAGTGTGGTATAGAGGGGAGGGAACAGATGTGATGGAATAGGATCATGTGGACAAGTTGTAAGGCGAGAGGTTCATAAAAGACTAGCGACTTTATACTCAGTTAAGGGAGTTCATAGATATAGGTTTGGGAAAGGGTGAAGGCAGGGTGCTGTTTGTCTGTTGAGGAGAGGGTAAGATATGGCCAAATTGAGAGGAGAGTTCATTACAAATATTTTAAATTTTACTATTAAAGTGTCTAGCAAAATCTTCAGCTGTAAGAGAGGAAGGGGCGGGAGAAGGGCAGAGGAGAGTGTTGAAAGTGGAGGACAAATGTTTGGGGTTGGAGGCTGTGTTTGGCAAGATCGAGGGCATTGTGATAGGAGTGTAGGATAAACTTGTAATGGAGGAAGTCCGCTGAGGATAGAGATTTCCTCCATAATCATACAGCACTGTGGGAGCACTTCTGGATGTAGCGTGTTCGTGTAGTGTGCCATGGTTGTAGGTGAGAGAGAGGGGGTCTGCCTGTAGTTATGGGGGCAAGAGAAGTCCAGGTGGAATGTAGAGTCAAATTGTATTGTGTGGTAGCAATATCAGGGCAAGTGAGGGTAGTGAGAGGACTGAGAAGGGGTTGTAGTAAATTAGAAAGGTGTTGTGAGTTAAGTGCCTGCAGGTTTTCGTGTGTTCTGGTAGTTGGGCATTGTGACGATCCGAGAGTAGGGGCTATACAAGCCCAGAGCCAACTGCTATAGACTTCAGATTATCTACCCACAACTGTTGAGTTCTTTGAAATATTGGCACCAGCACCCTGATATCTGTCTTCTGTATCAGTCAGAGTCCCTCCATCAGGAATTGGCACCACCAGAAGTCACAGTAACCTTCCTGGGGTAGTGACCAGGACAGGTTACTTAGAGGGTGGAGATAGGTTCAGTATTGCAGCCACAAGGAACAAAATAAAAAGCCCATAAGATTTCTATATGTCTCTGAGTGAACTGATTTATTTTTTTAAATGACAGCAGTATTTATAGGGGATAGATACAGAGGGGGTGTATACAGCACAACAATGAAGGGTGTGGCAGACAAACACAAGAGATAAACTCCACATGGGTATAACAGTAGCTTCCTAAGATTAATAGGATTAACACATCCTGCTCAATGGGCCAACACCCAGGCTGAGAAAAAGGGGTCTGTGACAGGCGTGATAAAGGGCAGAGATTGTAAGGGGTTGTTAAGCTGTAGGTTAAGAGATGGTGGTCAGAAAGAGGGAGTGGGGAGATGATAAGATTGGAGATAGAGTAGTGATTGGAGAAAATTAGGTCAAGAGAGTGTCCATCATGGTGGGTAGGGGATTCTATCCATTATGAGAGGCCAAGGGAAGAGGTAAGTGCAAGTCATTTTGTGGCTGAAGGGGGAGTGTCAATGGCAATGTTGAAATCAAGAAAAAGGGAAGGTATGTTGGAGGAGAGAAAGTGAGGGAGTCAGGCGGCAAAATGATCCGGAAATTGAGAGGCTGGTCCAGACGGGCGATAAATGTGGGATGGGTGAAAAGTGACCGACAGTGTGAACTTTGAAAGAAGAGAACTGGGGGAATGCAATCAAATGAGCAGCGGGTGGAAAGTAATATGCCCACACCTCCACCTTGCTTATTCCCAAGTCTAGGTGTGTGACTGAAATGTAAGCCACCATATGATAGTGCAGCAGGGGAGGCAGTGTCAGATGGAGAGAGACCGGTTTCAGTATTAGCTAAAAGGTTGAGGGAGTTGGAAATAAATAGGTCATGAGTGTGAGTTTGTTGCAAACAGACCTAGCATTCCTTCTCTGTATTATATGAAAATATATTTTGTATAAATAAAGATAATATTTCAGTATATTTTAATATAACAAGAAGGAATAAACAATTGTAACAGATATATCAAGGTACAGCAATTATTAAGTATCAGTTATCACATTGTCCACATAATCATATACTGTATAAGACATGCACAATATGTTTAATGTAATTTATATGTTAATTATAATATCAGAGATGTTGTTTTTGTATGTTTGTAAATACCTATATATTAAGATACCATACCATTATAATATTATATAACTTTTATTGTCTAATTACGATATTATCACTAATTCAAAAGAGAAAATGTTTTTCATTACAATTAGGTATAAATCAAAATATATTGGATTGCTATAACAACTGATATTTGTGATATTTATAAAACTAATCTGTAAGTTATACATCGACTTATAAGTTTATACATAATTTTTGATGATATAGCAGTTAAATATAGCATTATATTTTATAGTAAATTAACAAATTATGTCCATAATTGTAATGAAAAGAACATTTTGAGAAATATAAAATCTTATGCAATACCTGGATATAAAAAGTCTACACACCCCTGTTAAAATGTTAGGTTTCTGTGCTGTAAAAAATTAGACAAAGATAAATCCTTTCAGAACTTTTTCCACCTTTAATGTGATCTATAAACTGTTCAACTCAATTGAAAAACAAACTGAAATCTTTTAGGTAGAGGGAAGAAAAAATATAAAAATAACATAATATGGTTGCATAAGTATGCACACCCTTAAACTAATACTTTGTTGAAGCACCTTTTAATTTTATTACAGCACTCAGTCTTTTGGGTATGAGTCTATCAGCATGGCACATTTTGACTTGGCAAAATTTGCCAACTCTTCTTTGCAAAAACACACCAAATCTGTCAGATTGCGAGGGCATCTCCTGTTCACAGTCCTCTTCAGATCACCCCACAGATTTTCAATCGGATTCAGGTCTGGGCTCTGGCTGGGCCATTCCAAAACTTTAATCTTCTTCTGGTGATGCCATTCCTTTGTTGATTTGGATGTATGCTTTGGGTCGTTGTCATGCTGAAAGATGAAGTTCCTCATTTATGTTCAGCTTTCTAGCAGAAGCCTGAAGGTTTTGTGCCAATCTTGACTGGTATTTGGAACTGTTCATAATTCCCTCTATCTTAACTAAGGCCCCAGTTTCAGCGGAAGAAAAACAGCCCCAAAGCATGATGCTGCCACCACCATGCTTCACTGTGGGTATGGTGTTCTTTTGGTGATGTGCAGTGTTGTTTTTGCGCCAAACATATCTTTTGGAATTATGGCCAAAAAGTTCAACCTTGGTTTCATCACACCATAACACCTTTTCCCACATGCTTTTGGGAGACTTCAGATGTGTTTTTGCAAAATGTAGCCTAGCTTGGATGTTTTTCTTTGTAAGGAAAGGCTTTCGTCTTGCCACTCTACCCCATAGCCCAGACATATGAAGAATACGGGAGATTGTTGTCACATGTACCACACAGCCAGTACTTGCTAGATGTTCCTGCAGCTCCTTTAATGTTGGTGTAAGACTCTTGGTAGCCGCCCAGACCAGTTTTCTTCTCGTCTTTTCATCAATTTTGGAGGGAGCTCCAGTTCTTGGCAATGTCACTGTTGTGCTATATTTTCTCCACTTGATAATGACTGTCTTCACTGTGTTCCATGGTATATCTAATGCCTTGGAAATTCTTTTGTACCCTTCTCCTGACATACCTTTTAACAATGAGATCCCTCTGATGCTTTGGAAGCTCTCTGTGAACCATGGCTTTTGCTGTGGGATGCAACTAAGAACATTTCAGGAAAGACCAACTAGAGCAGCTGAACTTTATTTGGGGTTAATCAGAGGCACTTTAAATAATGGCAGGTGTATGCTGACTCCTATTTAACATGATTTGGAATGTGATTGCTTAATTCTGAACACAGCTACATCCCCAGTTATAAGAGGGTGTGCAGACTTCTGCAACCACATTATTTTTATTTTACTTCTCTCCACCTAAAAGATTTCAGTTTGTTTTTCAATTGAGTTGTACAGTTTATAGGTCACATTAAAGGTGGAAAAAGTTCTGAAATTATTTATCTTTGTCTTATTTTTTACAGCACAGAGACCTGACATTTTAACAGGGGTGTGTAGACTTTTTATATCCACTGTAGCTCTTGTGCTGGATTTCATCAAATGACTCAGCCCAATGGAAGTCTGGATATTTTCTTATATTTCAAAATACGTTCTTGGTATGTGTAGGTGTATAAATTCTTTTGTCCGTTATCTTTGAGGGTTTCTTTCTAGATCTTGGAGAATGCATTTTGATTTGGCTATATGTTCTTCTCTTGAGTTTACCAAATTTTCTCCCTGGGGTGTGTCTGCCTTAGGTCTTAGATTTTAGCATAGCCTTTAGATATTAGCTTATAGCCCCTCAATCTTCCATCCCATCCCTTTGTCTCTCTCATAATTATAACCAAAACTTAATTTGTTTATCAGAAATAAAAATCAGACTACATATTTGGCAATCAATCAGAAACCATGATGATGTCATAGATAGTTAACCAAAAAGAAAATGATATATTCTTGTTTGAAAGACACAATTTCAATTAATATCTCAACATTAGGTGGCGCCCTTGTACTATCACATTACAATAAAATTAAAAAATTAAATTAAATAAGCTAACAATCACCTTTGACTTACAAGTAAAAATTAAAATGGATATCTCCTTATATTTTGACATTTCAATGTAAAACTGTCATATGTTACATACCATAGAAAAATGTATTGAATGTGATCTCAGATACTTATCTCTACATATGCATGAGAATTTTTAAGGGGTATCCTCCTCAGTGATAATAAAGACAGAGACCTTTATTTAACCATTCCAAGTAAACTAAGCAATATTGCTTAGGCAGTGTCTTTTTTACAGAACAAACAAAGCATTAAGAATCCTACTTCAGTGAGAAACTGAGAAATCTTTACATACAAATTATTTAAATATAAATGCATGTGTATGTATGTATGTATATATATATATATATATATATATATATATATATATATATATATATATAGATATATATAATAAAAATATGTAATAGGAGTATAATATTATATTATAATAACACAATAAGATTGGATTTAATTCATAGAAAAGTTCTGATCATCTCAACAGCTATTGGTGTATTGAGCACTCTGTACTACACAACATCCAAAAAGACTACTTTTAGAGCATTGAGTATGGTAGATAAGTCTAGCGGGGCTTTCATTATGAATTGGGGAGGCCAGCAAGGAGTGAGTTGCAGTAATCAAGGCAAATATGATAAGAGAATGAATTAGAATTTTAGGTGTATCTTGTGTTAGATAGTGATGTAATTTAGATGAAAAAGACTAGACTTTGTTAGTGAATATTTATGAAGAATGAAAGAGAGAGCAGGATCCAGAAGAACCGCAAGATAATGGGCTTGGGAGCAGGGAGTGATAATGGCATTGTCATCAGTGAGAGATATTTGAGGAGTGGATGCTGTAGTAGAGGGTGGGAAAACAAAGAGCTTAGTCTTTGACATGTTGAGTTTGAGATGGTGGGTGGACATCCAGGAGGATATGCTAGAGTTACAATTGGAAACTTGATTATATTTGACACTTCAATAAAGAATTAGCGAGGATGAGTTACTAGTAATTAGCTGATATTTATGATCATGTTAGATACCGTATACCGTATAGCCTTTATTAGATCAACAAATTAATGTAATGTTGAGACAATAATTATTTTGGCTAAAAAAAATCCTCTCACTGCAGTATTGATATACAGTACATAAGACTGGCCCAAAAGAATCCCCATAGTCTAAAATGTTCAAGGGAATGCAATATGTATTTACATTGGTGGGGTCTTCTCTGTACCTACAATGATTGAGGCATTAAACACCATTACTAACTGGAGAATGATTTCAATTGATATGGATTGAGTGGAGATAGGTGTAGATGGAAAATGCCTACTTGCCAAGAGTGTCCCAGATCAGCGGAGAAACAACTGAATTCCTGTGTGTGGTGTATTAATGCATTTTGGGTGGTACCTCTGTGTACCTCTATACATTGAATGGTCTTAAAGGCATCTCATTGGCAACTGCACTTATAAGGTTTGAGACAGCTTACCAATTAATTGCATATAATGCCCCCCATTCCGTTCCAAGCCCATAATTACCTTCAAACAGGCCATATGTCTGCGGGTTAGAAATTTGCAACAGTTACAGAGGTATTTAATTGAACAAGCCCTGGGCTGAAGTCTAAAATCGTAAACCATGAACCCGTACGTAGCATTTCAATGCATGATGATGATCTATTAAGCAAGCCCGAAAGTTGCAATTTAGAAAGAGCCAATACTAAATGAGACCGTCATCATGACTTCAGTAAAACATGGAGTTTAAAATTCAATCAACCAGAGTTTCGAAGTCCGATATGCGATCGTACTCGCAATCCAGCAATGTAGAAATCAATAAAAATTAATGAATAAACTATTCTAGTCAATGTGTGTGATCTGATATGTATTAACTCCTTGATTTCTGGGATCAATATAACACGGAAATAAAACGTGAATTTTTTTATTTTTTTATTGCAGATTTTCAAACTTGAGACTTGTGCAATTAATTCCAATGCCTTTCATTGCTTTCCCAGTATTTTAAAGTAAGGTAGCATGTTTATATTTGCTTTTACAGTGTAACGAACAGGCGTTTAACCCACTTGCGAGTCCTATCTAGAACTTGTAGATATTTTTTATACATTTGCCATTTACGGGGTTGAAGGCAATTGCAGGCTTGTTGAATTGTTGCAATTGAATATGGATTTTACGTTTTTAACACTGGTAACAATTGTGGGATTGAAACATCAAACGAGTACATAGGACGGAGTTATGTTTTTGACAACCGCAGAGCTTTTGAGCCTGTAACTCGCAAATTGATATCAGGCCAATTAAATATCAGTTATTTTTACAGGCTACATTATGGGCTCCAGTAATTACAATTAGCCAATTGAATGTGGGCCAAAGTGTTTATGAATGCATGATTTTGCAACAGAAGTGTTGCAAAATTGAATGAGACTAAATAAAAGGACGTATTTAAAATGGCTGGTCTGTTGCAACAACTGTCCCTGTAAAATATAGTTAAAATAGAGTTTGCAGACTGTCTCTCTTTATGAAGGAATAAAAGTGCTTGGGAGGACTATTTAGGGTCAACACGGATAATACACTGTTGATATTACATGAAGGACTAACTAAGTTTGTTGTTTAGTCGTGTCCGACTCTCCGTGACCCTATGGACCACAGCACGTCAGGCACAAACTGTTGTGTCTCTGGTGGTGCTTATCCAAAAGGTAATCTTGGCAAAAATACATAAGTGGGTTGCCAGTTCCTTTTCCAGTGGACCATTATTTATCTGACCTCTCTGCTATGACCTGACCATCTTGGGTAACCCTGCATGGTATGGTTTAGCTCACAGCTTCACTGAAGTACACAAGCCCCTTCAATACAACAAGGTAGCAATCCAGAATGGGAACTAAGTTTAATGGTGGACAATAATAGTGTATTATAGGGTGAACTATATTACTGAACGGAGTAAAACATGCAGTTGTTACTGCTTTCATGGATATTTTTTTATTTTTTTTTATTCAGTGTATTAGAAGTGCCATGGATTGTCATGATTGTCATTATTGTTTGCAACTTCTATTTGTACGGAATGCTTTATTATTACTGTTTTTAAGGGATTACCTGTGTGTGATCAGGTAGGGATTCTGATATCTATGGAGCCCCTAATAAATATTTCCTTTTTTAATTTATGTATTTCTTTCTACTTTTAGACATTAATAGTTGGGTTTGGTCCTGTCTTTTGTCCACTTAGGTGGACTCTTTTGTTAGTACTTGGCTGGCAGCCTGTTCTCTAATCGTGTTATTGGTATAAAAACATGTTGAGAGCTTTGGTCAAAAGGCTATGTCACTCCACCTGTAGAACCTAGTTGCTTAGGTTGTTTGCTTGTTACACATCAAATAAAACCGCAGCACAACATTGTTTAACTGAATTAATGATATTTGTACATTTTGAAGTGGTAATGTTCCATTAATCAATGCAAAAAATATAAAAAAAAGGTATTTTAATTATTTCACTTTCTTGGTGAATTCATAACTTCCATCACAATTTGATATATATATAAATATTCCTATTGATGGTAAAGTAAAGTGCAGACTTTAATTCTACAGAATATATGCCTGTATGGAGCATTGCACACGTTATAGTTGTGTATATCTCTAAAACATAGTTTACACATCATTGTTGTGTGTGTTTGCGTTGTTCAGTTGTGCCCAACTATCTGTGACCCCTTACACATCATACAGAATGGTGATAACACTACCTAATAATGCTTTAACTTTTAAGAGTATGTGTGTCTCCTTTTTCATTTTAAAAGTTTGGAGATCCCACAGCAGCAAAATTACATATAAATGGTAATAGTAGTGGCTGTATTATTTTATTTTCTATTCTAAAAGCATTGACATATTTTTAAGTGTAACTCTTTAAAATAGTGTATTCTAAATGTATGACCACAGTGGTCCTTAAGTGTTTTGACAAACTGTTCATTGAACTGATTTATGTCCATCTCAGTTCTTAGAGAGAGTACACAGTCTTGATCACACTCCTCTAGTCTAGAGCCAACACCTCCTCCCTGGGAGAAGCAACTGTTCATCTTCTGTTAAAACTGCAGCAGACATATCTGCACACTAGTTACACTGTTAATTGGTTCAGAAGGTATACGTTTAAATAAAAAATAGTGTAAGATGAATAATGCTTATGTTAAATGTATTGACATATGTTTGCACAGAACCTATATACTAGCAAACACGCTTACTGTATATTAAGTACTATTCAATTATTTGTGACTTTGAGTTTGCATATGTTGATGGCATTGGGTTTTCTGTCTGGTTTATAGAAGTAGCCTTTCCATTATTCTCTACCTGGAATGAATATATGTATTTATGAAACCATGCATATTGAAACTGTATGAGTAGGGGACTTTTTGTATTCCAATCACCTGATACCACATACAATACAATCATCAATGTGTCCTCAAGAATAAGCTTCTCCACCTCATCAACATAAACTATGTATGATGTCATGAACTATTAGAGGTTATAAATCACCCAATAAAAAGTGAAAAAAAACAGACATAGCAGTACTCCAATAGCCACACCTCATAGAAACAGAACATCAGCAAATATGATCAGACTGGGTAGGCAAATGTATAGCAGCACCTTATACTACAAACAGAGAGGGGGCCATACTTTTCACTAATATCTACAACCAGATTTAAATTAGCGGAATGGGCATCTAAATGGCAGATGAAATTTAATACGGATAAATGCAAAGTTATGCATCTGGGAAGGAAAAATAGCCATGCAATTTATAATCTTAACGGAGCAAATCTAGGGGTATCAGATATTTAAAGGGATTTGGGAGTGCTTGTGGACAACCACCTAGGTAACAGTGCTCAAAGCCAAGCAGCATTTGCAAAGGCAAATAAAATATTAGCATGTATTATGAAGGGTATAGAAGCAAGGGAAGCAAATATAATTATGCCACTATACAAATCTCTAGTATGCCCTCATTTGGAATATGGTTACAATTTTGGGCACCACTTCATAAAAAGGATATTTTAGAACTGGAAAAGGTACAGAGAAGGGCATCAAAACTAATAAGGGGAAGGGAAGGGTTAGCTTATTTTCTCTAGAAAAAAGGTGTCTAAGAGGAGATATGATTACCTTATATAAATACATCCAGGATCAGTATAAAGCTTTGTCAAGGAGCTGTTTCCAAGAGGTTTTCAACTGACAAGAGGACATCCCTTGAGGTTAGAAGTAAAAACATTCCACCTTAAAGAAAGAAAAGGGTTCTTCACAGTAGGGGCGGTTAATCTGTGGAATTCTCTACCAAAGGAGATGGTGACAGCAGATTTTATAGATAACTTTAAAAAGGGATTTTTTTTATTAAAAAGGACATTCAGGCTTATCCTGGTTAATTAGAGAGAGAGAGAGTATTGATCCAGGGAGGATGATTGCCAGTATCTGGGGACAGGAAGAATTTTTTTTCTCCCTTTTGAGACGATTGGTAAGTTTCACTTTTTTTTTTTTTCTGGATTAATTAACAACTAATTCACATATTGCAGATCAGAGGAGATCTTAAAAGGTTGAATTTGCTGAACTAAAATTATTTTTTCAATCTCAATTACTATGTAGCTATGTAAGATATGTCAACAATTAATAGATAATGAAGGAGGCTAAATAAAAATACATTGTATGATAGATGCAAAACCTTTTTTTAATCCTCAATATTTATTCGCTGAAGATATTTATTCCAGCTGTAGATAACGACTTTAATTACTGGGCTGACACAGTTGGAGATTGCTACAACAAACAAAATTGTAAAGAAACATGAAAGGTCTAAGTGTTAATTTGCATTCGTAAATATTTTCTTAAAAGGTATTTTAAAAACTCAGTATTTACTCACTGAAACCTTACAAATGTCCACCTTCTGTAGCACATTCACACAATATTTGTACTGGTACTAAATGTACTAGCCAGTCACAGACTCTCAGCAGCATGTTACTAAAAAGCTGCTGAGACACAGTTTATCATTAACTAGTACATCTAGAAACATTGTATGCAGGAGATGCGTGGACAGAAAACAGAGCTTTTAAGCACTTGATAATAAAATGATGTTTAAATATTCAAAATAAACACATTGGTAGTTTATTGTATTATTAAAAACAGGAAACCTTCCATGTCCCTTTAAGATTTCCAATATATCCTGTGTAAGGCATGGCCTAACTTCTCAGACACTAACCAGCAACCTACATAGGATGACATTGTGTTTTGCAAGACTTTAAAGTAGTACTGGGGCCACATAATTTTCTATACAGCATAGAAAAAGATTCTGATTTAATCTGCAACGTGCTAACAGCTAATTTAGGATATACACATCTCGCCCCTTCCTGTCTGTACCTGAATTTGGACTCTGTATACTGCACCAAAGGTGATGGTCTCCACTACTGCAATATTGCTACTTGTTATTTCAGTCTGCTGTATCAACAGATTAGAAAAGTGGTGGCTCAAAGCTTAATGACATTAACCAAAAACATATATTGGGGTGCTCCCAGGGAAAAGTATTAACATATTTATTAATGTAGGGGAGAGACAAAAAGATCCATTTTGTTGGGGCACACCCAATACTCAATCGTTCTGGAGAGAATACAATTTAAAATATAACTTTTAATGATATAGCTTAAAAAGTTGAATTCATCAATATGCCCCTTATTCATTAATATGCCCCTTAGATCAGCAACCACGTTGTTAAGTACTATAGAACAGAAGAACTCTGGATATAATCAATTCTATATTGCTCAGTGCTTAATATCATTTTTCCTTGAGATCTTGTAAATAAATAAAGTGCGGGAAAAACTTCTAATGCTAAATAATGAACAAGTGAATGCTAAAGTGCTAATGTGCTAAACAGTGTACCAGTTAATCAAAGAAGAATAATCTTGCCACTATTAATAGTAATGTGAATTTAAAATACTGTCCAATATCTTTTGAATCTTTAGTGTCTGACCCAACGCACGTTTTTTTATAAAATTTAGCTACCACTCATTGAGTTATTAAATATCAGTGGCAGAAATTACACAACTCCATTACAAATACAATCTCACAGTCACAGAGACACAAATGGGAAAAAGTACAATCACATATATACATCAATAAGTTTCACCTACTAATGGAAAAAAACACACCTCCACTTAACATATAAAAACATACAGGGTAACATAGGCACAGTATGCAACAGGTTCATAACAATCATCAAACACACATGGACCACAGCAGATGTTATCAACAACTCACCATTAGAGGGATCCACAGACCACAAACAATACGCTGCAACTGTACTGGTCAGCACCACAGCACAGTAATCACAGAGATTGTCTAAGGGAAGGTATGGCATCTACACCTTAACATGGAGTCCCATACACTGAGGGAGATGAGGGAAAATATGTCAACATGTGCAGCAGGAGGCCTGAAACAGGACTGCCTGACAATGATACTGGATGAATGGGGGAGATCATCCTCACAGGCAGATCAATAGATGGCACATGCCAGGCACTGGATCTTCACATGATGCACATTAGGAACAGGGTGTCATAGGCACTGGCACGTGACCATATAGGGACAGATCATCACAAGGGGGATTTTGCTCATCTCTTGAAGCTTGACAAAGGGAGGCTGCAGAGAGACACATGGTGCACCCCTAATCTTACCACCATCAACAAGAATCATGTCTACTATCCTGGCAAGTCCCACGCCATTGATGATGTGCAAGTGCCAACATATACAGCAAGATAGTATTTTGATGATAGAAATGTTAATAACATTTGTTCTAACATAGAAAGTGGAAACACTTGGCTAAATTAACATCAATCCATAAAGTACATAATTTAGTGACAGACAAACATATGTTGATATTCATAAACTGCATGAAGGGATGCCAATACAGGATGATGAACAATATACTAAAATATATAGTTAAACATCTTTATGCATGTGGATGTATACAATGTAGTAGCTTGACAAACGCAAGGAAATATGGATAACGGTATAACAATAACATAGTTTATTAAATACACAGAGCAAAATCGTAAACATATCCAACCATGCATTAATATCATGGGTGTGGGCAGATCTGAAAGGACAAGAGGCTGGAAATAATGACAAAACCTAAAGGGGTCAAGGTAATACTGTAGAAGAATAATGATGCTTAGCATCTACTAGGATCACATGTGGTCTTAACACCACAGTAACCACAATCAGACTAATCAAAAAATAATCATAAAAATCTCCAAATAATGGAAGTAACTACTAATGTGCATAGCACATACATCATGTCTTCATCTGCTACTTTACACATGATGGAAATCAAGGATTATGTAATCCAATTCAGAAACACACATATACATTGCAATTTAAGTGTCAAATACTCAAATTCCTATTATAATTAAAATAATATAAACCTGCTCTCCAATCTTCCACTTCTACACTCTCTCTCTCTCTAGCCAGAAACTTCCAACTCCAGGGCCTGCGTGCTAACTTGTAAAAATCTGTGACAGTCAATGCTGGGGCGTGATGCTCTCAAATATATACAGTGTGTCTGTCAATTATTTTTCAATTTGCTGTGTCTCATTGGCTGCCACGGCTTTGGCGCAGCAAGAATAGCCAGATCAGCTAGCGGATTGGAGAACCGTTGTTCATGTGCCGTAATCCAGCCCCTTCAGTGCTACTGCCAGATGTAACCTGAGTGTTGTAATGCAGGGTACCAAAGTTCTGAATAATGTTGAAAATTGGGTCAGAAAATCTCCGGCAGTGGTTTTCTGCCATTACCCTATGATAGAGCACATGATTTACATGGGGCTCCATAACTGACAAATTTCCCCTATGCTCCTTTCCTTTCACCCTCTTCTTTTGTTTCACTTGCCTCCTTTTCTATGTAAGCTGGCACTTTGAGTAAAAGTGTCATATGTGCCTGATTGTTGGTTTTAGGGCAGAATTTATGACTCCTTTTTATCAAAATGTGTATCTACCAGTGGTGCAGTGCACCAGTGTCCTTCGCTGGGGGGCCCAGTGCTGTGCAATTTATTTCTTTTTGCATTTCATTTTTTTGTTGTGTAATGGCCCCCCCAACTCGGCCCAACACACCACACATCCCTGTGCCTCCTTGGCTGTACAACCCCCCTTGGTCTGAAATTGGTGTGTGCCTGTTTAAATAAGAGCATTTCTACTGAAGCTCCAAGAGGTGGCAGTGGAGCAGGTCAGCATGCTGGGGACGTGTAACAGGGAAGAAGGTAAGGGAGCAAGGGCTGCAAAGTACAGGGGGTGGTTTCTGTGAGGGAGTAAGAATGGAGATTGTAATGGGTGCTATGTAACGTGGATGCTTAGAGGGTATTGGTGCTGTGCATGGATGGATGCTAAGAGGGGTCTGTGCTGTGTGTATGTATGTACAGTGCCTTGCAAAAGTATTCACCCCTTTTGGCATTTTTTGTGTTTTGTTGCCTCACAACCTGGAATTAACATGGATTGTTTGAGGATTTGCATCATTTAATATACAGAACATGCCCACAACTTTGAAGATGTTTTTTTATTACAGTGAAGCAAACAACAAAAAGGACAAAATAACAGAAAAAGTCAATGTGCATAACTATTCACCCCCCTAAAGTCAATAATTTGTAGAGCCACCTTTTGCGGCAATCACAGCTCCAAGTCACTTTGGATAAGTCTCTATGAGCTTGCCACTTCTTACCACTGGGATTTTTGTCCATTCCACCTTGCAAAACTGCTCCAGCTCCTTCAAGTTGGATGGTTTGCGCTTGTAAACAGCAATCTTTAAGTCTGACCACAGATTTTCTGTTGGATTGCGGTCTGGGCTTTCACTAGGATATTCAAACACATTTACATGTTTCCCCTTAAACCAAGTGTTGCTTTAGCAGCTTGTTTGGGGTCATTGTCCTGCTGGAAGGTGAACCTCCGTCCTAGCCTAAAATCACGCACAGAGTGGTACAGGTTTTGCTCAAGAATATCCCTGTATTTAGCACCATGCATCTTTCCCTCAACTCTGACCAGTTTCCCAGTCCCGGCTGCTGAAACACATCCTCACAGCATGATGCTGCCACCATAAAATAAAAAATAAATAATTTAATAGTTGAATAATAATTAATTAACAACTAATTAATTAATTAATAACTAATCCGCATATTGCAGATCAGAGGAGATCTTAAAAGGTTAAACTTGATGTACTGAAAGTATTTTTTCAACCTTAATTACTATGTAACTGCCATTAAAGGTATATGTAAGTGAGCTGGATTAGGAATGCATCCGATAGAGAATTTGTGGTGTATGAAAAAAATTGTTTGAATGCAAAAAATACCAAAATAAACATTTAAACAGTTACCCTAAAGTTTGCTAAATTTCTTGCATTTGCACCCCCTAAAAATCCCAGTGAAAATTAACATACATAATACATTGTATCTTTTTGGTCTGTGAATTGAGCTGCATCTTTCTTTTAGGTTTCTGTAAAAAAGAGAACAAGGTCTGTGACCATTCATTCACTGATTGTTTTATCTACATCCCAGGTAAATCTTCAACTTTCCCCATCACCAGCCCCAGTGAATTGCCCCCGTTAGCTCCCTCAGCCCAAGTAAATTTCCCATGTGATCTCTCCCAACCCCAGTGAATTACCCCATCACCTCCCCAGCCCCAGTGAATTGCCCCTTAGATCTCTCCTAGCCCCAAGGAATTGCCCCAACACCTCTCCCAGCCCCAGTGAATTGCCCCTGTGGTCTCTCTCAGCCCCAGTGAATTACCCCATTACCTCCCTCAGCCCCAGTGAATTGCCCCTGAGATCTCTCCCAGCCCCAATGAATTGCCCCAACACCTCTCCCAGCCACAGTGAATTACCCCATCACCTCCCCAGCCCCAGTGAATTGCCCCTTAGATCTCTCCTAGCCCCAAGGAATTGCCCCAACACCTCTCCCAGCCCCAGTGAATTGCCCCTGTGGTCTCTCTCAGCCCCAGTGAATTACCCCATTACCTCCCTCAGCCCCAGTGAATTGCCCCTGAGATCTCTCCCAGCCCCAATGAATTGCCCCAACACCTCTCCCAGCCACAGTGAATTACCCCATCACCTCTCTCAGCCCCAGTAAATTGCCCCATGTGATCTCTCCCAGTCCCAGTGAATTGCCCCTGAGATCTTTACCAGCCCCAGTGAATTGCATGCACTCACACACAGACACATGCACACCTCTCAACCTTTGCAGTCATTGCAGGACCATAAATAAAGCATAAATGTTCATTCACGTAAAAGACAGATTAGAATAGAAAGAAGAAGCTGAAATGTTTGGTTTCAGTATAATTTGTCAGAATTTAACAAGGAGAGGGTGTATGTCTTAAGATCAACCATGTAACCTCTCAAGCATTTTTACTTGAATCAATTTATGGTCCTTTAAGGATCTTTAGTTCTAAGGAGTGTAGCAGCATTATCTAGCTGGCTGTATACAGCATTGCTGATTGGCTGCAAAGCTGGGCATGCTCACATACAGGGTTCATTTTGACAAAATCAAACCCTGAGAAGCCTAGCTCAATTGTGGGGGTGTAAATATCACCTGCAACAGTTTTTTTTATGCAAAGCTAAAAAACATAGTGCATGCAAATAAATGTAATCATACACTACTAATTCTGCTCTATCAGATGCATTCATAACCCAGCTCACTTGCAAGACCGATACTGCCACATCAGTTTGTTGTTCTCTCCTTCAGTCGTGTAAAGCACTGTAAATAAAAGGCAACATAATGGGGGACATGAGGATTAAGAGCAACACCCTCTGAAGCTTGCACATCGCCCAAGTCCAATATTTCATTTCAGGTTTATTTTCCGTCCCAAGTCCCGCAGGCTTCAATGACCTCGAAGCCTGTAAATCGTTGTTAAAACCCGTACGGGTTTGGAGGTTGAAGGCGCAAACTCAAAGCATTGTAGAAGCAAATATGTATTCAATACAGCACTGTAAATGATGGGGAACACAATGGGTGACATGAGGATTAGTAGCAAAAGATTCTCAAGCTTGCACATCGACAAATTATAATCTTTGATTTTAGGTTTAATTTCCATCCAAAGTCCCACGGGCTTTAATGACCTCCAAGACTGTAGCTCGTTATTCAAGTCCGTGCGAGCTTGGAATATAAGTATATAGTATTGATTAGTCTTTAAATTCCCATAGCCATATAGGTAAGATATGGATAAAATATGACAATAATATCAAAAAATTGGCAATACTAATATCAAGTTATGCAGTAGACATGATTTTCAACATAAGGTTTTTATTCTTAGGATATCAACCCATGAAAACAGATAGATTTCTTATGTTTAGCAATAAGATTACCTTGGATACCATGGGCATCTATGTAATAAGATAACTGACAGATTAATGTTGTTTAACAAAATTGTAAAAAATAGTTAAGTTCACTGTCACGACCTGGAAATGAGTGGCCACATGCGCCTCCTGCTTTCTGCTACAGAAATACCTCTAGGTTGTGGATTTGGGATTGATTCTCAGTGCCCAGCCTGCATAGTCAGCCCAGGAACAGACAATGGTCCCTTAGGATAGGACTAGCAGGAACATCAGGATATAAGCCAGCTTAATAAAATAACAAAAGGTCTTTCCATTTAGATCCCAGAATGTAATACACTTTGTGTTTATGCAAAATATAAACAGACAGCAACATTTATTGATGCATAGCACTGTTATATACAACCCAGTCTTTTTCATGTGAGGAGACCTGTCTGTCAATCATATTGTGGCAAGTATGCCATGAACTATCTTCTGTGGTGAGAAGACTGTAAGCCTACATGTTATGGCCAGTTGCCATCTTCCTTCCAGCCTCTAGCCCTGTAAGGGATTATTAGCACATTAGTGTCATTTATCTGGCTTCCTCTTGCCAGGAAAGCCGCATGGTATGGGTGCTAATGCTGTGGTATACATTGATTGGATCTTCTTCTGGCACTCAGCATTCTTTATGGTCCAGCTCTCATATGCATATGTTACTATTGGGAATACCATAGTTCTAACTACACAGACCTTTGTTGATAGTGTAATATATTTACTTCTTAACAGCTTACTCAGACTTGCCATAGCTTTCTTCCCCAGAATCAAGCATCTTTTAATTCCATGGCTACAGTCACCACCTGCAGAAATCTTGTAGCCTAGTATAATAAAATATGTCACTACCTCCACTTCTTCCCCAACTACAGGGAGTGCAGAATTATTAGGCAAGTTGTATTTTTGAGGATTAATTTTATTATTGAACAACAACCATGTTCTCAATGAACCCAAAAAACTCATTAATATCAAAGCTGAATATTTTTGGAAGTAGCTTTTAGTTTGTTTTTAGTTTTAGCTATTTTAGGGGGATATCTGTGTGTGCAGGTGACTATTACTGTGCATAATTATTAGGCAACTTAACAAAAAACAAATATATACCCATTTCAATTATTTATTTTTACCAGTGAAACCAATATAACATCTCAACATTCACAAATATACATTTCTGACATTCAAAAACAAAACAAAAACAAATCAGTGACCAATATAGCCACCTTTCTTTGCAAGGACACTCAAAAGACTGCCATCCATGGATTCTGTCAGTGTTTTGATCTGTTCACTATCAACAATGCGTGCAGCAACCACAGCCTCCCAGACACTGTTCAGATAGGTGTACTGTTTTCCCTCCTTGTAAATCTCACATTTGATGATGGACCACAGGTTCTCAATGGGGTTCAGATCTGGTGAACAAGGAGACCATGTCATTAGATTTTCTTCTTTTATACCCTTTCTTGCCAGCCACGCTGTGGAGTACTTGGACGCGTGTGATGGAGCATTGTCCTGCATGGAAATCATGTTTTTCTTGAAGGATGCAGACTTCTTCCTGTACCACTGCTTGAAGAAGGTGTCTTCCAGGAACTGGCAGTAGGACTGGCAGTTGAGCTTGACTCCATCCTCAACCCGAAAAGGCCCCACAAGCTCATCTTTGATGATACCAGCCCAAACCAGTACTCCACACCCACCTTGCTGGCGTCTGAGTCGGACTGGAGCTCTCTGCCCTTTACCAATCCAGCCACGGGCCCATCCATCTGGCCCATCAAGACTTACTCTCATTTCATCAGTCCATAAAACCTTAGAAAAATCAGTCTTGAGATATTTCTTGACGTTTCAGCTTGTGTGTCTTGTTCAGTGGTGGTCGTCTTTCAGCCTTTCTTACCTTCGCCATGTCTCTGAGTATTGCACACCTTGTGCTTTTGGGCACTCCAGTGATGTTGCAGCTCTGAAATATGACCAAACTGGTGGCAAGTGGCATCGTGGCAGCTGCACGCTTGACTTTTCTCAGTTCATGGGCAGTTATTTTGAGCCTTGGTTTTTCCACACGCTTCTTGCTACCCTGTTGACTATTTTGAATGAAACGCTTGATTGTTCGATGATCACGCTTCAGAAGCTTTGCAATTTTAAGAGTGCTGCATCCCTCTGCAAGATATCTCACTATTTTTGACTTTTCTGAGCCTGTCAAGTCCTTCTTTTGACCCATTTTGCCAAAGGAAAGGAAGTTGCCTAATAATTATGCACACCTGATATAGGGTTATGATGTCATTAGACCACACCCCTTCTCATTACAGAGATGCACATCACCTAATATGCTTAATTGGTAGTAGGCTTTCAAGCCTATACAGCTTGGAGTAAGACAACATGCATAAAGAGGATGATGTGGTCAAAATACTCATTTGCCTAATAATTCTGCACTCCCTGTATTTGCCATGATCTTTGTCTTTTTAATATTGAGCAGGACGTTTTGAACTCTCTTCTTTCACCCTCAGTAACCCATTTATTTCCTCCTTATATTACAAAAAAGAATATTATTTGTCATGGTACAGGTGGACAGAGATAGAGATAGAGATGTTAGTATTTCAATTAAAGAAAAGTATTAAGGATGGATATGGTGATAAATCTTCATGTTACAAAGCATTGCAATACATTAAAACTGTAAAATTGTAATCTGAGATTGTAGTAAACAAAGCTGTTAATGTACTCACCTAAATAAATCAATCAAAATGGCAATTTACTGTTACTAATAAGATCCACCCTGATCTTGTACAATATTCTCTAAAGCTCAAAAACAGAAGCACTTCTGCAAGTCCCACTCCCATCTATTCTCACTCTCACTAATACTTCTGCTGGCTACTGGAGACATATCCCCTAACTCAAGCCCCACAGTCATTTCCACCTGCTGTGAGACACACACAGCCCACAGGGCAGCAAACAACCATAATCTTACATCCAGCACCTGTCATAACTCATCTGCTTTGCTCTTCCCCTATGCCCTCTGGAATGCACATTCCATTTGCATTAAAATCATTTCATATCCATAATTCCCTCCCTCCAGGTCTCATCTTTTGAAGTTCATACTATCCATCTTTATTCACCCATCTCTATGCAAGTTGCTAAGATCTACGTTTCACCTTGACAACCCTCTTGATTTCTTGATAATTTTGCTACCTGGCTTGGTTATTTTTATAATTACAGCAATTCTTAAGAAACCCTAATCAGACTCAAATGTGTACATCTAACTATTTCCCCTCTCTCTCTAAATCCCTTAACTTCAAAACTGCTTGAACAATTCATCTATAGCAGCCTAACCAAATTCCTTCCCTCCAACTTGTTTCTAGACTCCCTCCAATCTGGCCTTCAGCCCAAAACTCCACAGCGACAGCTCTTACAAAAGTAACTAATGATATGCTCTTCGTGCCAAGAGGTTTTCAACTGTCAAGAGGACATCATTTGAGATTAGATGTAAAAAGATTTCACCTTATAGAAAGAAAAGGGCTCTTCACAATAAGGGTGGTTAATCTGTGGAATTCTCTACTAAAGAAGGTGGTGACAGCGGATTTGATTCAGGGCTATCCTATATAATTAGAGAGGGAGTATTGATCCAGGGAGAGATCCGATCACCAGTATCTGCAGGCAGGAAGGGATTTTATATTTTTTCCCTCTTTTGAGACAATTAGAAAAAACAACAACAAGTGAAACTTTGCCATTTGCTTTCCTCAGGATCAATTAACAATTAATGTGCATATTGCAGATCAGAGGAGATCTAAAAATGGTTGAACTTAATGGACTAAAAGTATTTTTTCAACCTCAATTACTATGTAACTATATAACTATGTATTATTCAGATAACACTCAAACATACTGCTAAACAGCAGATCTATCCCCCTCTCTTTTGTTGCCAAAAACCTCTCAAGCATATCCTCCTGGATATCAGCCAGTCAACTCAAACATGTACATGTCTGAGCTCCTAATCTTCCCACCTCTACTAAAGCTTTCACTCCTCAACTATCCATCATTGCTGACAAGCCATCATCATTCCCACCTCTCATGCTAATTTTCTTGGAGCCCGTCCTCTCTATAAGACATTAAAAACCATTTCCAAAATATGTTTTAACGTCATGATATGTTGCCTTGACTACTGCAACTACTGCAATGATTTGATTTTTTATTTGATTTATTTATTTTCTTTTCCTTGTTCTCTCTCTTCTATTGGAGAGGAGATTAGCACATTATTAAAGGGCTTTTTCCACTTAAAAATAAATACAAATAAGCACGTTTGAGTGTTATAATATGACTTTACACAAGAACTTAATAAAATAATTTGTTACATTTATATTTTGTCTAACTTAAGTGTCCTACACAAAAACTGTCGACTTTTTTATGAATAATTGTAGAAGATTAGTGCATCTACATGGGTAGTAGGAAGCTGTAAATATTCCAAAAAATTATGTTCACTATAGATAAATCAGTGGGTTAATTCTATAAAGATTTATGATATTAACACAGTATTAAATTATTCTTTGAAATTGTGTTTTTTTCAATAAATATCGTAGAAATAAGTATACTCATTTGAGATTATAGAATATAGAAAAATAATGATCTATATAGGTAGTATCCTCGGTGCTTTACACCCCTTCATATATCAAAAAAGATTATTTAATAAAAAAAAAAAAAAAAAAGGAAAAAAACTTTATTGGATACTATTGAGCCGGAAACTACGCCGATTAAAATGTATAAATATGATACATAGATACTCTAATCATATGAGGCATGAGTAGTAAGATATGTGGTGATATTCTGTATTCATACCATAGACTGTGCTGCAAGATCCTCATAAATCAGGATATACTGGTACTCCTGTTGATACAGGATATACTGATAATCATAGGATAGTGCAGTGATATATAAAAAAAGGGTGGTATCTATATATATATATATATATATATATATATATATAAAAACTGATATACATAAAAGTGAAATCTGATACCTGGAAAAATACTTAAATAAACTGGAAGACAAGACAAGCATAAATCAAAGGCTCTGCAGGTCCACTGTAATATGGAGTATTGCAAGAGGACAATGGCACTATTGGATATGAGCTAAACAACACACATATAGCAATATACTTGCTGTTCAGTAGTTAGAGCTCTCCAATATAGTTCTCCATAGACTCTCTATTAGCTATGAATAAGCAAAGATGTTGGATATATAACAATACATAAATAAGAGATAGTAGAGCCCATATAATTTGTACAAAAGGAAAAGATACACTCCAAAGAGTGTTTGTACTTAACTTCCAGCGTTTCCAGGTTCAGAAAGTTGCAAAAAATGATGCCAACAGGCCGTTTCGTCCCTCCACGGGGACTTTTTCAAAGGCTCTTCATTTGAGATTATGCTGTAATTATATACTTAGTCATCTACTGGGGACTCATCTACTGGGAATTTTTTTATATTTTAATTGTCGTGGTTTAGTTTTATGTTAAATAACTTTTGTTATTTTAATTCATACCCTGCTTTTTAGTTGAGCTTCCATTATTTATTTTATGAACTATATCAGATCCATAATATGCGCCCAATAGACACATTGGCAAACTGGAAAAATTCCCTACATAAGCTATAAGATATATAGTACCAAAATGAACTCAACATACAAAAAGAAATCAAGAGGAGTCTCAATATTTTTTTGTAAAAATACTAGTATAAAAGAAAACTATTGCGAAAAAGATCCCAAAGGGAGATTCATTATCTGGACAGGGAAGCTGAATAAGACAAATTACACTATTGTCAATATATATTACATAGTTACATAGTAATTAAGGTTGAAAAAAGACTTTCAGTCCATCAAGTTCAACCTTTTAAGATCTCCTCTGATGTGCAATATGCGGATAAGTTATGAATTAATTATTTAATTATTTATTTAAAAAAACATTTTTTTCACCGAACAATAATCAGAATACATTTTTAAAATATGTTCTTGGTTGTATTGAAAAATAAACTAGGGCGAACAATCCTGTGTGGCGATTTTAACATGGTAAAGAATCCAGTTTTAGACAGAAAGTCCAGCAAATCATTACATCTAGGGAAGTCTGAGCTCCTTCACAAAAGTATCATTAAATCTCACTTATACGATGCGTGGAGAATAATGCATCGCCATGCAATAAATTCACGAATTGACTATTTTTTTTATAGATTTGGATGTTAGGAGAACAATTCACTTAATTGACAAGTGGTCATACCATGGAATGGTTGAATTACATTTAAATGAACAAACAACATATAAACAACACTATAGGAATAAAATGGATATCTCATTATTAAAAAGTCCCACAGAATAAAAATTATTGAAAGAGGAGATTGATAATTTCTTCCTTTTTAATGTACATTCTGTTAAGCAATATACAACCATTTGGAATGCTCATAAGGCATATATTGTCCTCATGTGGAGCATTTAGGTAAACAAAGAGTAGCACCCTTGAGAGAACTCTATGTGCAACGAACTCTAAAAGAACAAGAAAAGAAAATAAATCCATCAGATGACAATACTAAAGAACTTAGGAAAATCCAAACTCAAATAAAAAAAAATACAATCTAAAGTCGACAACTGCATATGGAAACTGCAGCAAAGATGGTATTACTTAAACAATAAGATGGGTAAAATATTAGCAAATAAATTAAAAAACAAAACATTTGAATAAAAGAGCAGAAGAACTAATTATTGAAGATCACAATAGGACTATAAAATCCATTACAAATTCCAGATATATAAAAAAAAGTATTTTATGAGTACTACAATAAGCTTTATAATTTGGATGAGAACAGACAAGTTGTGAAACCAAAATTAGAAGACATTAATAGTTTTTTAGATAAAATCTCATTACCAAAAATTAGCATTGAACAGAGAAATACATTTTAAAGAAATAGAGAAAGTTATTTCAATCTTTAAGCTAAACTCTGCTGCTGGGCCAGATGGCTTTGTAATCTATTACTACAAGACTTTAATTGCATCACTCTCTAAATACTTGGCAATAGTTTTCAATGAAATTAAAACAATTGGTAAAGCGCCTAAAGGAATGCTCGAGGCGACAATAGTACATTTTCTGAAGTATGATTAAGACAGCAGATATTGCAGAAACTATAGACAATATCTTTAATAAACATCGACATTAAGATTTATTCTAAGATTTTGGCACCAAGATTGAACTGCTGTCTGCCGAATCTTGTTAACTTGATCAAACAGGCTCTGTAAAAGGGTGCTGGTGCACAGATAACACCAGGAAATTGATAGATTAATTTTAAACTGCAAATATAAACAATTGCCCTGTATAATATCTTCCATAGACACCGAAAAAGCCTTTGATTACATTGGGACTATATGTTCCTAGTATTAAAAAAAATGGTTTAGATAACTTTGGATCAAAGGCAATAGGAGCTCTATATTCATAACCTTCTGCTTTTGTATCAAGCCCAGGGATAAAAACAGAATTGTTTGAAATTGAGAACGGAACTCACCAGGGATGTCCCCTATCACCCCTTATTTTTGTATTGATGATGGAGCCTTTAAGCAGAGGCTGTGAAGATCTTCGGACATAGAAGGGATAAGAATAGACAGAGAAACACAAAATTATGTTGTTTGCAGACAATGTAATTTTGACTATTACAGGACCAATTAACTTACTCACTCATGTTTTAAAAATGATTGAACATTTTGGTAAGGTTTCATACTATAAAAATTAACAAGGCTAAATCAGAGACCTTATTTGTAAATGTGAACCTATTTGAGAATTGCATTTATGCATAATCTTGAATCCTTAATTAAATTAAACTTGGACTTTCTGTACGATAAGATTAAAAAACAGCTAGAAAGTTGGAAAATTAGCCCTATGTCTTGACTGGATAAAGTTTCGGGTTTATAAAGATGTGGATACTTGTCAAAATTAACTATATATTTAGTTGCCTCCCTTTGAAAGTATCGAACTACATTATGACAGCATTCTTCACAGTAAGGGTGGTTAATCTGTGGAATTCTCTACCAGAGGAGGTGGTGACAGCGGATTCGATAAATAACTTTAAAAGGGGACTGGATTTATTTCTAATTAAAAAGGGAATTCAGGGTAATCCTGGATAATTAGAGAGAGAGTATTAATCCAGGGAGAAATCTGATCGACAGTATCTGGGATCAGGAAGGAATTCTTTTTTTTTCCTTTGAGACGATTGGCTAAGTTTCACTTGGATTTTTTTACTGTTTGCCTTCCTCTGTTTTAATTAATAATTAAAAAAAATAAAATAAAAAAATAGTTGATTAATGATTAATTAACAACTAATTAATGAATAACTAATCCGCATATTGCAGATCAGAAGAGATCTTAAAAGGTTGAACTTGATGGACTGAAAGTCTTTTTTCAAACTTAATTACTATGTAACTATGAATAAACTCCAATCCCTTATTGATGTATCTATATATAATGGGAAAAAAAACAAGGTTACAACGAGCGGTAGTAAAAGGGAGCTTCAGAAAAGAAGGGATTGCATCCCCTTGCTTAAAAGCCTACCATACTGCAGTAATGTTGTCTTACTGCATCAAATGATCTACAGAAATTAAAAAAACAGGTTGGTGGCAGATAGAAAACGCAATGATAGGCAACAATCAAATAAAAAATTGGCTATGGCATTATAAATCGACCTATGATGAAAAAAGCTGCCCTTTTATTATAATCAAAATGGGATTGGAGTTATGGTATAAATGGAATAAGAAATATCAGCTAGTAATGCAGCCTTCGCCAAGCCTACCGATGAGTTGGCTTAAGCAGATTCTCATGTTACCCTTTAATTTGTACTGGCATAGATGGGATATCATCTCATTAAGCGATTTATACGACAACAGGAATCTTAAAACTTTCGAGAATTTGAGGTTGGAATTTGGTTTACCCAATACAAAATGGTTGGAATACGAGATATTAAAAATCAGGATTACATAGTTACATAGTAATTAAGGTTGAAAAAAGACTTTCAGTCCATCAAGTTCAACCTTTTAAGATCTCCTCTGATCTGCAATATGCAGATTAGTTATTAATTAATTGTTAATTCATTATTAATCAATTATTACATTTTTTATTTTTTATTTACCGTATTTATCGGCATATAACACGCACCGGCATATAACATGCACCTCATTTTAAGAAGGGAATTTCAGGGGAAAAAAAAATTCAAATAAAGAACTTTGAAGCAAAATCCTCAACCTCCTTCCTCATCCTCCCTCCTCAAACTCCCCATCCTCAACCCCCTCCTCCACTCCCCATCCTCATCCTCCTTCCTCAACCCCCCTCCTCAACCTCAACCTCCCTCCTCATTCTCCACCCCCCTCCTCATCCTCAACCCCCTCCTCAACCTCCCTCCTCATCCTCCCTCCTCAACCCCCCCTCAACCTCCCTCCTCAAACCCCCTCCTCAACCCCCCAACCCTCATCCTCCTTCCTCAACCCCCCTATCCTCATCCACCTTCCTCATCCTCAACCCCCCTCCTCATCCTCAACCCCCTCCTCATCCTCAACCTCCCTCCTCATCCTCAACCACCTCCCTCATCCTCCCTCCTGAACCGCCCATCCTCAACCCCCTCCTCAACCCCCCTATCCTCAACCTCCCTCCTCAAACCCCCTCAACCCCCCCTCCTCAACCCCCCATCCTCATCCTCCCTCCTCAACCCCCCTATCCTCAACCCCCTCCTCAACCCTCTCCTCAACCTCAACCCCCCTATCCTCAACCCCCCTCCTCAACCTAAACCCCCCTCCTCAACCTAAACCCCCCTCCTCATTCTAAACCCCCCTCTCCTCATTCTAAACCCCCCCTCTCCTCAACCTAATCTCCACTCCTGCTCAACCTAAACCCCCCTCCTCCTCGACCTAAACCTTCCTCCTCAACCTAAACCCCCCTAAATACACCCCCCTCACTTACCTGCACCCGGTATATGCTAATGACGTGGCGCGCTGGCGCACATGTGATGTCACCGGGTCAAGGAGCGGAGCGGAGGCCGGAGCAGAAGCAGGTAAGTGAGGGGGGTGTATTGAGGGGGGTTTAGGTTGAGGAGGGCGTTTAGGTTGAGAAGGAGGGGGTTTAGGTTGAGGAGGGGGGGTTAGAATGCGGAGGGGGTTTAGAGTGAGGAGGGAGGTTGAGGATGAGGAGGGGGGAGGGAATATCGGCCTATAACACGCACCTATGATTTGCCCCCTATTTTCAGGGAGAAAAAGTGCGTGTTATACGCCGATAAATACAGTAATTTTTTTTTAAATTATTAATTAATCAAGAGGAAGGCAAACAGAAAGAAAAAAAACAAGTAAAACTTAGTCAATCGTCTTATAGGGGAAAAAAAATGAATTCCTTCCTGACCCCAGATACTGGCGATTGGATTTCTCCCTGGATTAATACTCTCTCTCTAATTATCCAGGATAACCCTGAATTCCCTTTTTAATTAGCAATAAATCCAGTCCCCTTTTAAAGTAATCTATTGAATCCGCTATCACCAACTCCTCTGGTAGATAATTCCACAGATTAACCACCCTTACTGTGAAGAACAATTTTCTTTCTTTAATTTGGAATCTTTTTACTTCTAACCTCAAGGGATGTCTTCTTGTCAGTTGAAAACCTCTTGGCACAAAAAGCTCCCTTGATAAATCTTTATACTGACCCTGGATGTATTTTATATAAGGTAATCATATCTCCACTTAGAAGCCTTTTTTCTAGAGAAAATAGGTTTAATTTGGTTAGTCTTTCTTCATAACTTAGCCACTCCATTCCCCTTATTAGTTTTGTTGCCCTCCTCTAAAATGTCCTTTTTATGAAGTGGTGCCCAAAATTGTACTCCAAATTCCAAATGAGGGCGTACTAGGGATTTGTACAGTGGCAGAATTATATTTGCTTCCTCTGCTTCTATACCCTTCTTAATACATGCTTATATTTTATTTGCCTTTGCAGCTGCTGCTTGGTTTTCAGCACTGTTACCTAGGTGGTTGTCCACAAGCACTCCCAAATCCCTTTCAATATCTGATACCCCTAGATTTGCTCTATTAAGATTATAAATTGCATGGCTATTTTTCCTTCCCAGATGCATAACTTTAAATGTATTCGTATTAAATCTCATCTGCCATTTAGATGCCCATTCCTCAATTTTATGTAAACCCCTTTGGAGGGAAAGCACATAATTATCTGATTTACCGTAATTACCTTGCACAACTTCGTGTCATCAGCGAAAATGGAGACACTACTTTCCAGTCCCACCTCTAAGTCATTAATAAATATATTAAAAAGGAGAGGACCTAATACTGAACCCTGAGGTACCCCACTTACCACATTAGTCCAATCGGAGTAGGTTCCATTTACAACAACCCTTTGCTTCCTGTCTTTTAGCCAACTCTCAATTATGAGCAGATATTTACTGCAATTCCTGAATCTCTTAGTTTGAACAATAGTCTCCCATGTGGCAATGTATCAAAAGCCTTTGCAAAATCCAAAAAGACTACATCCACTGAGTTGCCTTGATCCAGGTTCCTACTAACCACCTCATAGAAACGAATTAGATTTGTTTGACATGACCCATCCCTCATAAATCCTTGTTGACCCCTACTTATAATACTGTTCAAATAGATAGACATATTATTGTATATTATCCCTTATTAAGCCTTCTAAAAACGTCCCCACTACAGAATTGAGGCTCACTGGTCTATAATTCCCCGGATTTGCTCTTGCTACCTTTTTAAATGTTGGTATTACATCTGATTTTCTCCAGTCATCTGGTAGAGACCCTGTGTTGAGTGAATCTTGAAAAATTAAATATAATGGTTTGCCTGTAACAGAACCCAGTTCCCTCAATACCCATGGATGTATTCCATTAGGACCTAGGGCTTTATTAACATTTATTTTTTCCAACCTCTTTTGGATTACTTTCTGCGTTAACCAATTATTTGGCAAAGGTAGTGTAGCCCCATTATGTTGCAGTGTCCCAACCACTGGTACCTCCCTTGTGTATACCGAAGAAAAGAACCTATTTAGCTCATCTGCCTTTTCCTGGTCACTAATTTTTAGATGGCCTGTGTCACATTGTAATGTTCCTATAGCTTCCTTCCTGGCCTTCTTCCCATTAATAAATTAAAAAAATATATTTTAGGGTTAGTCTTACTCTCTTTTGCAATGAATTTTTCATTTTCTATTTTAGCCAGTCTGATAGCCCTTTTGCAAGCCTTGTTGATTTCCTTGTACTCCCGTAAAGCCGTCTCTGTCCCCTCTTGTTTGTATAATTTAAATGCCTGTTTTTTACTCTGTATCTTGATCATTAAATCATTGTTAATTGTGATTTATTCCTTTTACTTTTATTCCCACTTGGTATATGGTGATAAATATGTATATTTAGTAAGGATTTAAATGTCCAATGTTGTTATGTTCAGTATTTTTACCTATCAGTTCTCTGTCCCAGTCTATACTTTGTATTGCTGCACTTACACCATTTAAAATCTGCCCTTTTAAAATTAAGAGTTTTTGTTGGCCCCTTAAAATGTATTTTTTTTAATTCAATTGCAAATGAGACTGTGTTGTGATCACTGTTTCCCAACGGTTGCCCTATTCCAACATTTGATACTATATCAATATTATTTGTGATGATAGCTTAATTTTTAGTAGGCTCTTGTATAACCTGGGCCAGATAATGATCCCTGAGTGTACTCAAGAACCTGCTTCCCTTAGCTGAACTGCTGGTCTTATTTATCCAGTTTATTTCTGTGTAATTAAAATATCCCATTAATAGAACGTGCCCATGCTTTGCTGCATTTACAATCAATACTTTACAATAATTGTATTTCCTCACTTTCAGCTATATTTGGGGGTTTATAGCATACTCCTACTAATATTATTTTGGAGTTTGCTGCTCCACTATTTAACTCTACCCAGAAACATTCAACATTATCGCTAGTTCCTCCATAAATATCTTCTCTGACTATAGGCTTAAATTCAGGCTTAACATACAGACAAATCCCTCCTCCTCTTTTACCATTGCCTCTATCTTTCCTAAATTGGCTATAACCATCCAGAATAACAGTCCAATCATGAGATTCATCCCACCACGTTTCAGTAATGCCTAATAAATCCCATTTTGCATTAATTGCTAATAATTCTAACTCTCCCATTTTTCCTGGCAAGCTTCTGGCATTAGCAAGCATGCACCTTATGTTATGAGTCTGTAGTTCTGAAGTGCCTGCCACCATACTTGAGTTACTTAGTACTACCTCCCTATTGACTATACTACATCTCCCCCCATCTCCTCCCCATGAGTTGTTAATTAATCCCATATACTCTCTACCCTTTCTACCCCATTATTTATATCTAGTCCCTTCTCCCCGACCTACTCCTCCAGCCTTTCTACCATCCTATCCCCTAGCACAAAAGCTCCCTAATCCTTAAGGTGCAATCCATCCATGCTATAGAGATTGAACCGAAGTGAAAAGTCAGCCCAGTTCTCTAAAAACTCAAACCCCTCCTTAGTGCACCCCATCTTCAGCCATGCGTTAACCTCCCTAAGCTCCTTCTGCCTCCCTGGGCTAGCACATGGCACTGGTAGTATCTCAGAAAATACTACCTTGGAGGTCCTTGCCTTCCGCTTATTGCCTATTTCCCTAAAATCATTCATTAGGACACTCCATCTTCCTTTAACTTTGTCATTGGTACCAATATGTACCAAGACCGCCGGTTCTCTTCCAGCCCCTCCCAATAATTTGTCTACCCGATCCACAACATTACGAACCCAAGCAAACTGTTCAATTGCTTAGATCTGGGTGACAAATAACCATGTCTACCTTCCTAATAATACAGTCCCCTCTGCCTATTCTGCCCTCCCACTCCTCCCATTCCTACCTCAAAACATTCAAAAACTCACTAAATGTCTGTATCTGTTTAAAGACCTTCAGCCTTAATATCCACTATTTCATACTCTACAGCATAAAAGTGCTCACACACACACAATCTACAGTGTAGAACACAGCCATTGCATCAGCTTTTTAACTGCCATCTTGCATCTGTTAACCTCCTCTATCACACCTCAACCTTACCTTCTAAACCGTAAGCTCTTCAGAGTAGGGACCTCACATTCATTGCACCAAGCAGTCTATAGAATAACTTGTTTCATATTTGCATTGCACTGTACCTGTACTTCTATTTACCTTTGAATGTCACTATTTCTATTTTGTTTTTTACATGAATGGGCGGTGAGAGTATGGGAGAAAAAGTGACTGATGTACGTGGGGATGGAGGAGGAGAGGATAGGTGTGAAGAGGAGAGGAGGAGAAATGTAAGTACAGGGTGCCCCTGGGAGGGTCAAGAGAGTTAGAGGATAAATGGAGAAAATTAGGAGTAACATGAGCAAGAGTGGGGAGAAAAGCGAGTTTGGAGGGCAGCAAGAGGTGGATGGAGAGCAAGAGTAAGGAAGTATCCATGGTGGATGGAAAGTCAGGTGCCACTAGTGAGACAAACACACAAGACAAAATGAAAGGGACAAAGGTGTCTGGACTCCTGGGAAGAGAAGGGGAGGTCTGGGCCAAGGAGTCAGGGTTAGAAGAAGGGAGTGATGATCCTCTGACACAGTTGGGTTAGAAAGAAGTTGACACAGCATCACTCAAGTCCAAGAAGCATGGGGCACCACACTATGAAAGAGAATGAAATATTGCTAAATAGTGATGTCGCGAACATAAAATTTTCGGTTCGCGAACGCAAACCGCAGCAAATGTTCGCGAACCGGCGAACCTGCTGAACCGCCATAGACTTCAATGGTCAGGCGGATTTTAAAACCCACAGGGACTCTTTCTGGCCACAATAGTGATGGGAAAGTTGTTTCAAGGGGACTAACACCTGGACTGTGGCATGCCGGAGGGGGATCCATGGCAAAACTCCCACGGAAAATTACATAGTTGATGCAGAGTCTGGTTTTAAGCCATAAAAGGCATAAATTACCTAACATTCCTAAATTGTTTGGAAAAACGTAGCTTTAAAACATCAGGTATGATGTTGTATCAATCAGGTACTGTAAGGGTCAGGCCCGCTTCACAGTGACTCCCCGTTTAACGCACCGCAAACAACTGCAAACAGTCCATTTGCACAACCGCAAACTCCCCATTTGCACAAGGTTGGATACCAAGCTAGCCATGTCCCATCCCTTGTCCTCACTGATGTCATTGAAGGTCTCTTCCTCCACCCAGCCACCAAGGGTCCCCGAAAGGTGACAACAAGCCCCCTGGGACGCCTGCTGTGTTTGGTCTTCCACCTCCTCAAAGATACCTTCCTCCTCTGAATCCTCTTCTTCAGACTCCTCTCACTGCGTTGCCTCTCTCTGCATTATTATAAGGTGTGTTAAGTAGTACTACTCTTATCAGTTTAATACCTGTTACGTCACCTATCATGGGGCGTGTAAAAGGCCTGGATTTTTAGAACCAGGAGATGGAAAAAGATGCTTTGTTGGTCGTATCACTTAAATTTTGGGGCACGGCACGTGCAATCAAAGGTGCCACCAGATAGGAGTGGCGTGTTTGTAAGTACTACTCTTATCAGTTTAATACCTGTTACAGCACCTATCAGGGGGCGTGTATAAGGCCAGGATTTTTGGAACCGGGAGATGGAAAAAGATACTTGGTTGGTCGTATCACTTTAATTTTGGGGCACTTTGTGACATTAGCTTCTTAGGCTCAAACATGTCCTTTACAGGCACCTGACTATGAGCAGATGAGCAGGAACTGCTCAAGGCGAGAGACGGAGTGGCGGATGGTTGAGAGGGGGCAAGGAGGACAGCAGTGGTTGATGTGGCTTATGATGCTGCACCAGGAGGAGGATGGCGGCTTTGAGTTTGTGTGCTGCTTGTACTCATGTGTTGGTCTGGAGTCACCCAAACATTAGGTCTCAACCTGTAGAGGATAAGGGAACCAGGCTACTCTAGACCTCATTCATCATTACAGGTTTTGACAGATCGGTACTATGCGTGCAAGCTACTGTGACAACAGATATGAGTGGCACTGTGCACTTGCAGAAGTTGGCAGAGTAGACGCTGTAGGTCTGACACACACACTTGCAGACAACTAACTGCTATGCAATCTATTACAGTAGAATTTTTTGTTTTGTTTTAAATGTACACTACTGTTACACCAGATATGAGTGGTGTGTTAAGTAGTACTACTCCTATCAGTTTAATCCCTGTTATGTGCCTTTTTTTTGGGTTTGGTTGTTGAAGACACAGTGCAGCACCAGAGGCCAGAAAAATTAGGCATGTACACATGCCTGAAACATTAGGTATTGTTGATCTTGCAGCGAGCAGAGAAGAAGGTAGGCCTGATTCAACGCCCCATCCCCGCATATCCACACTCAGAGATTCAGGAGGCGACCCTTACAAGGCCATGGGCCGGAGATATAAAGGGGGGCCATCCCAAATAAGCACACAAGCGGGACAAAGGTAGTGAAGGGGGCATAGAGGCCCATGGACTGACGGTGGCCATCTTGGCAGGAAAAGGGCCCAGCAATTAAGCCAAACTGACCCAGCACAGGCAGCTACTTGAGTCAAACGCTGTACAATTACACCTTAATAAAGCTGAAACATGCAGCAGCAGGGATTCTAAACGGCCACACGTGGACAAGGAGGCTAACAGCCCCCACAGTCGCTGCACCACTCTTTTTAACAGATAACCCAAGAGGCTAACCAGGGACCTTGCCCACATAAAAAACAGAATTTTATTGGAGGAATTATTAGTGTCTTTACCCCCCAAGAGAGGACACAATATACGGTATCTTTAGAATACCTGATGGCCAAACCTCCTTTTAGCCCCAATGCTATCCAAGAAACATTTCAAAACTTCCATCAGACCATATATTCATCCCAATCCCGCTGCAGCGGATCTGACATAGAGTCCTTCCTACTACAGCAAGAAGTCCACAAAATACCTGTACCTCAATTGGACAGCTTGAACCTAGACATATCCCAAGAGGAAGTTAAATCTACAATCCAAGATCTTAAATTTGGCAAGTCCCCAGGGCCAGACGGTTTTACTCATCTGTACTATAAGAAATTTGAGCCCTTGCTTACCCCCGCACCTAACATCTTTGTTTAACGCTATACTAAATGGAGAACCTATGCCCCCTTAATTGAATCAGGCCGACCTCATAGTCTTTCCAAAAGAGGGTAGGGACCCTTTAGAGGTTAAAAATTATCCCCCCATACCCCTGATAAATGTGGATGTCAAGATCCTAGCTAAAATTATGGCCAAACGAATATCTAACTTTTTACTGGACTAAATACACAAGGACCAAACGGGGTTCATTCCTTTCAGAGAGGCAGGAGATAATGTTAGGAGGGTTCTGAACGCCCAGTTCTTGGCTCAACAGTATAACAACCCAGTTTGCCCTCTAGCCCTAGACATAGAGAAGGCTTTTGATACGGTGGAATGGCCATATATGTACAAAATGCTAGATAAGTTTGGATTTGAGGGACGCTTTCTCAACCTGCTCAGAAGGTACTACGACTCACCAGTAGCTAACTTAAAGATACCAGGGGACCATAAGGCCAAAATCCAAGTACAGAGAGGGACCAGGCAGGGATGCCCACTCTCCTCACTGCTCTTTGCTCTTGCCATTGAACCCCTAGCGCAGGCAATCAGAACGAACCATGCCATCCAGGGGTTTGAAGTAGGATACCATCAGTTTAAGTGTTCACTTTTCACGGACGATATGCTTTGCACCCTTAAAAAAGCCCCCTCTCTCTATACCAGCACTCATGTCCGCTATAAAAGACTTCAGCAAAATCTCGGGCCTCCAATCCTTGCAAAAGGATATTTCTCTTTCAATGGAATCCTGCTTACTGTGGATACACATAAAAAAAACTTATCTCAATCCTAGAACAAGCTATTCCAATTAATGGCTTTAGCATTCAAAATACACATAGCTACCCGGGCCCGGATGGATTTACAAATCTCTAACACCAAACTATTATAGACTTGTTATTACCCCACTTAGCCACACTTTTCAATCAAATTTTAGAAGGCTCTCCCATGCCACAAGAACTAAACCATGCAAATATGATATGTTTCCCGAAAGAAAGACGAGACCCATTAGAACTTAAAAATTACTGCCCCATATCACTCCTAAACGGGGATATAAAATTATTGTCCAAATTAATGGCAAACAGGATTTTGCGATTTCTCCCCTCCATAATCCATAAAGACCAAACAGGGTTTATCCCCCATAGACAAACGGGGGACAATATCAGACGGACACAAAATTTAATCTCATGGTCATCCCAACATCAAATACCCACATGCCTTTTGGCGTTAGATATAGAAAAGGCCTTTGATATGTTGGAATGGCCTTATTTAAAAGCAGTATTACAGAAATGTAGGTTTGCAGGCAAATTTATGAACTTGATAGATACATACTACAAATCCCCGTCAGCCAGATTAAAACTCCAGGGAGATCGCTTACAACACATAAAGATTCAAAGGGGAAAAAACTAATTTTTAGATTTATTTGGAATCATAAAGCCCAGAGGATCTCAAAAAATAATATGTATAGACCAAAAGGGAAAGGGGGCCTATCGTGTCCGAATCTCAAACTGTATTACAAGGCAGCGCAGCTGGCTTTCATTCCTCTGGCGCATTCTCCAAAACACATCAGCCGCTCTGGGTATTTATGGAAAATGTAAGCATGTCACTTTATATATGGGATACAGTAATATGGATTCCAGGCCTGTATACTTTTTTGAGAAACTTGAAAAACCCGTTGATTAAGTACTCATTAAAAATATGGACGGAGATGAACTGGACACAAAAACTGGACACTCGGGTATCAGATCTTACCCCTATCGTACCCAATCCCCACTTTAAGATACATCTTCCGGAAAGCTCTCTCAGTTGGTGGAAGTCTCAGAACCTACTAAGTGTTGGTCCATGGTGGCATGACGACAAAATAATGACCTATGAGCGGCTGAGAGATAGATACAATTTACCCCTGGCTGAACACTTTAATTTTTGCAGGATACATCATTTTATATATACGATAAGTGGTAGGGGAACCCCCCAAAGAAACACCTGGCTACTCAAAAAATGTAGGGATTCCCCCTTTCAGCCTCATATTATTAGCCTCATGTATGAACTATTTAATGAAAACTCATGGGCAAACAAACCAGACTATACCAAAGCCTGGGAGAGGGATTTGGGCACGTAGTTGGCAGACAGCACATGGGATAAAAGCTGGCAAGACTTAAGTAGGGGATCTTTAATTTATAGTCTGCTTGAGACTTCAATACAGGTCCTACACAGGACATATATTACTCCTTTTAAGCTAAATAAATGGGATCCAAAATGGAGCAGCTCATGTTTTAGGAAGGCTACATTTATTCATGTCTGGTGGGAGTGTTCGGCAGTCATAAGACTATGGGAAGAAACATGCTTACTAGCTTCTAAAATGTTTAAGATTCAGATTTCTGCTAATATAGAAAACTGCATGCTGGGTGTTCCGCATGTCTGTCTCTGGCCCGCTCAAAATAGGCTATTAAAGTTCATCATGTTGGCCACAAAGAACCATATAGCCAGACAATGGAAATCGGATACCCTACACTTTCAGGTGGTTAAAAATAAATTAAACTTTATCCTTATAAATGAACGCCTTACCCATTTAGTAAACAACTCCATGGATACATTTTGAGATATATGGTCTCAGTGGCTGCAATTAAGGGATAGCATATCATCTGGAGACAATTAAAGAAATTTAGGTCCGGAATAGGGGCTCCCCTAAATGGGAGAGGAAATTCTCAAGAGAACGGGATGGATGGAGGTGTGTGTGGATCCTTAGAGGGGCGGAGGACGGAGGTAAGTGCTATATTTTACATCATATTTATGTAAAAAAGGAGGATGTTTGTGGACCTTTCCCTTTCCGAACATGTTAAATGTTAAAACTAGTTATTTTTTTCCCCAATTATAGTCGGATTCAAGACTTAAAGGGAATCAACTTAAAAGAAACTGAATTAAAGCTATATTAATAACTGAAAAGTAAAAAAATTTATATATTTTTAGGCTACAGGTAAAACCAAAGCCAGATAACATACTAGCCCTGGATATGGTATAAGCTCCAAGATTATGGAATGGAAAGGGGTAAACTGAGTATTAATAGAGATAAGGTAACTCAGTGATGTATTAACATGTATGGATATATATGTAACATGGAAATGGTTGTTTGAATATGATATATTACCTGACCAAATAAAATATTTTTTGAAAGAAAAAATACACATAGCTAGTAGTTGGAAAACCCCAAATTAAAACTTTCAGGAATTAATAAAAAAAATTAACTATTTACTGCTCAATGAGAGATTTAACCATGTAGTCTTGGATAGAATCACCCAGTTCCAGACAATTTGGGATCCCTGGATAACATCCCCATTTAGTGCCCCCCTAATATAATAAAACATTTGTTAATGGTTGAAGCGACTCGGGGGGAAGGACCGGAGTGGGGGAGCCCTGGAGGAGACCCTTCAGAAGCAACCGGCGGCAAAATCATCCGAGGAAAGGAGAGGTCGCCTACTGAAGCCTGCCCGAGGGTAACCCAAGGGCGATTAAGCAGGTTAGATATTGTAAATAATAAGCTACTGCTGGAGTGAGGCAATCTAGACTTTTTTGCCCTAGGCGACTTCTCTTCTCTGTGACAAAACCTCCTGCTGCACTGAAGGTCCTTTCTGACAGGACACTTGAAGTGGGGCAGGCCAGAAGTTCAATTGCAAATTGGGATAGCTCAGGCCACAGGTCTAGCCTGCATACCCAGTAGTCAAGGGGTTCATCGCTCCTCAGAGTGTCGATATCTGCAGTTAAGGCGAGGTAGTCTGCTACCTGTCGGTCAAGTCGTTCTCTGAGGGTGGATCCCGAAGGGCTGATGCGATGCGTAGGACTGAAAAAGGTCTGCATGTCCTCCATCAACAACACGTCTTTTAAACGTCCTGTCCTTGCCGGCGTGGTCGTGGGAGGTGTATTACTTTTACCTCTTCCCCTGTTATATTGCCCTTGTGCTGTGACATCACCCTTATATGCTGTGTAAAGCATACTTGTTAATTTGTTTTGGACCTGCTGCATCCTTTCTGACTTGCGGTAATTTGGTAACATTTCAGGCACTTTCTGCTTATACCGGCGGTCTAGTAGCGTGCACACCCAGTACAGGTCGTTCCCCTTCAGCCTTTTTATACGAGGGTCCTGCGACAGGCACGACAGCATGAAAGACCCCATTTGCACAAGGTTGGATGCCGAGCTACCCATATCCCGTTCCTCGTCCTCAGTGATCTCGCTGAAGATATGTTCTACACCCCAGCCACGTACAACACCACGGGTACCAGATAGGTGACAACGAGCACCCTGGGATGCCTGTTGTGATTGGTCTTCCTCCTCCCCCTCAAAGCCACATTCCTCCTCTGACTCCTCTTCCTCACAATCCTCTTCCAGCGTTGCCGCAGGTCCAGCAAGCGATGCTGATAAGGCTGTTTCTGGTGGTGATGGTGACCACAACTCTTCCTCTTCCTCGTCACGCTCATCTACGGCCTGATCCAGCACTCTTCGCAGGGCACGCTCCAGGAATAAAACAAATGATATGATGTCGCTGATGGTGCCTTCGGTGCGACTGACAAGGTTTGTCACCTCCTCAAAAGGACGCATGAGCCTACAGGCATTGCGCATGAACATCCAGTAACGTGGCAAAAAAATCCCCAGCTCCGCAAAGGCTGTCCTAGCACCCCGGTCATACAAATACTCGTTAATGGCTTTTTCTTGTTGGAGCAGGCGGTCGAACATTAGGAGTGTTGAATTCCAACGTGTGGGGCTGTCACAAATCAAGCGCCTCACTGGCATGTTGTTTCGCCGCTGGATATCTGAGAAGTGCGCCATGACCGTGTAGGAACGCCTGAAATGGCCACACACCTTTCTGGCCTGCTTCAGGATGTCCTGTAAGCCTGGATACTTATGGACAAAGTGTTGTACGATCAGATTACACACATGTGCCATGCACGGCACATGCGTCAACTTGCCCAAATTCAATGCCGCCAACAAATTTCTTCCGTTGTCACAAACCACTTTGCCAATCTCCAGTTGGTGCGGAGTCAGCCATTGATCCACCTGTGTGTTCAGGGCGGACAGGAGTGCTGGCCCGGTGGGACTCTCTGCTTTCAGGCAAGTCAACCCCAAGACGGCATGACACTGCGGTATCCGGGATGTGGAATAGTATCTGGGGAGCTAGGGGGGTGCCGTTGATGTGGAGCAAGACGCAGCAGAAGAGGACTCAACTGAGGAAGTTATGGAAGAGGATGGAGTAGGAGGAGTAGAGGAGGTGGCAGCAGGCCTGCCTGCAAGTCGCGGCGGTGTCACCAACTCTTCTGCAGAGCCACTCATTCCATGATTGGCAGGCGTCATCAGGTTTGCCCAATGCGCAGTGTAGGTGATATACCTGCCCTGACCATGCTTTGCAGACCAGGTATCAATGGTCAGATGGACCCTTGCCCCAACACTGTGTGCCAGAGATGTCATTACTTCCTTTCGCACAATCGAGTACAGGTTGGCGATTGCCTTTTGGGCAAAGAAATTTCGGCCGGGTACCTTCCACTGCAGTGTCCCAATCGCTACAAATTTTTTGATGCTGGACCAGGAGGAGGATGGCGGCTTTGAGTTTGTGTGCTGCTTGTACTCATGTGTTGATCCCTAGGTGGGTGTTGGACTTCCCACGACTCAGTTTCTTTTGGCACAGGTTGCAAATGGCATCGCTGTTGTCAGAAGCAGACACACAAAAAAAAATGCCACACTGCTGAGCTCGGCGGTGACGGCATTCTGGTGGTGGCAACAGCATGCGTTGATTGGCGTGCTGTCTGGCTGACCCCGGGTCCTGATGCATGCTGTCTGACTGTGCCACTAGCTCGTTGTGATGACCTCCCTCTGCTTCCAACTCGTCTCCTCCTCCTCTCTGTCTCCCCATCTGAATTTTCCCCTGTTCTTCTTCTCTTCTAGCGGGCACCCACGTGACATCCACGGACGCATCGTCATCATCATCACCCGCCTCACTTGTATATGACAACTGAACAAAGGAAGCAGCAGTGGGTACATCATCATCATCACATCGTACGTACATGTGTGTAATGCTGCCTGACTGAGACATATCCCTGTTATCTACATCCTCTGGCAATAATGGTTGCGCATCACTCATTTCTTCAAACTGATGTGTAAATAACTATTCTGACTGATCAATTGAATTGGCTGTGGTACTAGTGTTGGTGGTGACGGCAGGCGGGTGAGTGGTAACTTGAGAGGTGCCCGAAGCTAAGCTGGAGGAGGATGGTGCGTCAATGTTCCAAGCGGAAGCTGTAGAAGATTGGGTGTCCTGTGTTAGCCAGTCAACTACGTCCTCTGAACTTTTCAAGTTCAGGGTACCTGGCCTCTGAACACTGGGCATTATTGTAGGGCCAAAGGGAATCACAGCACCACGACCACGACGGCCTCTGCAGGGTGTCCTGCCTCTGCCTGTCATTTTTTTTTAAATGTAGACTGCTGGTACCCCAACTAGATTGGATTGGTTGAACTTGGCACAGTACTTGTAAGCCTGACACACACACTGGCTAGCGGTCAAGCAAATGAACTTTGATTGGCGGTCAGGGAAATGCACTTAGATTTAAGAAAATAAAATTATTGTTTTTTTAAATGTAGACTGTTGGTACCCCAACTAGATTGGATTGGTTGAACTTGGCACAGTACTTGTAAGCCTGACACACACACTGGCTAGCGGTCAAGCAAATGAACTTTGATTGGCGGTCAGGCAAATGCACTTAGATTTAAGAAAATAAAATTATTGGTTTTTTAAATGTAGACTGTTGGTACCCCAAATAGATTGGATTGGTTGAACTTGGCACAGCACTTGTAAGCCTGACACACACAGTGGCTAGCGGTCAAGCAAATAAACTTTGATTGGCAGTCAGGCAAATGCACTTAGATTTAAGAAAATAAAATTATTGTTTTTTTAAATGTGGCCTGCTGGTACCCCAAATAGATTGGATTGGTTGAACTTGGCACAGTGTATTTTAACATTATGAGAAACATGTTCTGTAAACTAAATAAAAATCATTTTAGGAGGTTGAGACAAAAAGAAACCGGATGGGGGGTTACCGAGCAGAGCACACCATCTACAGCCCACTGAGAGACAAACTCATCCATTCCCCCAGTGGACAAAGCCAGGTGGTACTCTGCCCGGATACGGGAGCACACCAGCACCCAGAACATGGCCTCAGGTGACAAGGGAACCCCCCCTATCAAACACTGCTTCCTGGACTTATATATAGCCAATTTGGCTAATGCCAGGAACAGGTTGACGAGGAGGTCCCTGGCCTTATTGCCCCGGGACACTGGGCGCCCAAAAATACAAATGTGAGGGGAGAAATGCAGCCAGAACTGCCGGAGGAGGCCCCTCAAGAGTGACAAGAGGGGCTGCAGTCTGGCGCAACTAAAATAAATATGATACACGGACTCTCCCTTGCCACAGAATGGACAAGTGGAGGGAGAGTCCGTGAATTTAGCTAAGTACTCTGGCGTGCTCAGTGCACCATGGAGCACTCTCCAACTCAAGTCCCTGGTGGGTCGTGGAACTAAATCAGAATAAAGTTCCCTCCACCGGGGCCTCTTGCCCTCGTCAGCTGGTAGGACCCGCCTCCACGAGGGCAAGGAAGTGCACTGTATGGAGAACGAGAGAATATAAGCTCTTCCTCGGCATGCCGCGAAAGCATGCCGAGGGTATGTCCCTCAACTTCGAGAGGTTGGGGACAGGAGGAGCCTGAGGGGAAACACGGGGCTTGTGTCCAATGCAAACAGCCGGAGCAGGGGTGTTGAAAGGTGCATGTGGCACTCCGGCCAGCAAAGCCCCGTGAAGGCAGGTGCGCGAGTCGGGGGAGATGGCATCCCTAATCTCCTGGAGCAAGCGCCCTGAGACTTTGGGCGTCACATATCCCAAACGGAGCGCAAGCTCCTGGGGTGACACCCAATCAGAACGCCCGTATTCCAGGAGATCCCCGACTCGGGTCATCCGTGCATGACTAAGGCGGCGGATGATACTGGGGGACTGTAACATTGGAGCCCCCACTGCTGGATTAAATAGCAGGGGCTCCGTGAATATTTCATCCCCCAAAGGCACGCCCTGCCTGGTCACGGAGACCATGCTCCAGGCCTTGAGGGTTTCCTGGTAGTATGCCGGCAACACCGAGAGGTCTCTCCCAAACCCCTCGAGCCTGATCAGAAATAATTGCCGGTCATACCCCAAGTTGCGCAACTGGCGATAAAAGCTGGATGCCAGTGCGCACCACTGCGGAGAGAGATCTGCATATAGGTATCTCTGCAGGTACTGAAGGCGGAAGGTGGACAACTGGGAGCACACACAAACTACTCCCTGTCCACCCTCCACCAAAGGCAGACTTGCCACCCCTGCAGAGACCCAATGCCTTCCCATCCAGAGGAAATCTAACAAATTCACCACTAGAGTCCGCCCCCTAAGGGAAAGCATTTTTGTTAGACCCCTCCATCGTCCCAGACGAGAGAAGACACTGCCCTCTAACTCCCTCCAGTTGTCTGGGACGGAAGCGTCCGCAGCGGACAGGTAGACCCCCAGATATTTAATGACATCTGCCTCCCACGTGATGTCACGAAACGTGGGAGGCAAAGAGTCTACCTGTAAATTACCCTCTAAAAGGCCTGTGCATTTGGACCAGTTGATCTGAGCGGAGGAGGCAGCTGAATATACCTCCTGGCACTGTTTTGCCAGCTCAAGATCAACTGGATCCTGGGCCACGAGGAGCACATCGTCAGCTTAAGCTGAAAGGACAATCCGCATGTCTGGATCTTTTAGCACCAGCCCTGTGAGCCTTTTCCTCAGTAGGCAGAGAAAAGGCTCGATGGCCAGTGCATATAACTGTCCAGACAAGGGACATCCTTGACGCACCCCTCGTCCAAATACCAAAGGTGCTGTTAGGGACCAATTGATTTTAAGTAAACACTCTGCAGAGGCGTACAGCGTTCTTATAAAGCCCACAAACTGTGGGCCAAAGCCTAACGCTTTAAGAGTGGCTATGAGGTAACCATGGTCCACCCTGTCAAACGCCTTCTCTTGATCTAAAGAGAGAAAGGCGAGTGACAGACCAGTCCTGCGAGAATAATGCTATAGATCCCGGACCAGAAAGATACTATCAAAGATAGTCCGGCCCGGGATCGCATAGGACTGGTCAGGGTGAACCAATTCTGCCAGCACAGACCCAAGTCTAAGCGAGATGGCTTTAGCTACAATCTTGTAGTCTGTGCTGAGCAGAGAGACCGGTCGCCAGTTCCTAATAAGCCGGAGATCCCCCTTTTTGGGCAGCAGGGCAAGTACTGCCCTGCGACAAGACAGGGGCATCTCCCCGGTCTCCAGGGCTTCCCCAAGGACCAGATGGAAATCAGGTCCCAGAGTCTTCCAGAAAAATTGGAAAAACTCTACATTCAGTCCGTCCAGTCCTGGAGACTTCTCACAGGACATGGCACGGAGGGCTTCAGAGAGCTCTTCAAAAGATAGTGGTATATCAAGCTCTCTTACACCCTCACTGACTGTGGGGAGCCCCTCCCATAGCACCCTGCAGGCGTCTGGAGAAATGGGATCCGGAGAATAAAGATCTTTATAAAAGTCCTGGGCTCTGTCCCGGATACTCTCCGGTCCTGTAAGGGGGGCACCGTCTTCATGTGGAAGACAGATGATGTGCCTACTGTTACCCCCCTTTTTCTCCAGTGAGTAGAAGAGGCGCAAGCCGCGGTCTAGATCTTTGAGAAAACCTAAGCGGCTGCGCACGTATGCCCCCTTGGCCTGGTGTCGTTCCAGGTCACAAAGGACACCCTTCCTCTCTACATACTCGCTCTGCAGGGATTGGTCCCTACAAGTGAACAGCCTCTGCTCCAGATGGAGTACCTCCCCCCGGAGTGACTCCAACTCAGCTTCGCGCTGCCCATTTGCAGCCTTGGTATATTCCTGACACAGAAGTCGCAAATGAACCTTGCCCACGTCCCACCACGGTTTTAACGTTGCAAAGTCCCTCTTGCAACCCCTCCAGTCCGTCCAAAACTCCCGGATCAATGTCACGAGCCCCTGGTCCTTCAACAAAGCATTGTTGAAGTGCCAATAGGCGGCTCGTGGCGCTGTTGGCGTTAGCGCCACCGTCACAGACACACAGTTGTGGTCTGTGAACGGAGCCAGCCTAATGGCACAAGAACTGACTCGTGACATATAGTGACTAGATATATATAGTCTGTCGATCCGGGAGTGGGACTCCAGACCGGCTCTCACCCTGACGTAGGTGAAACCGTCTGATGCCCCTGGGTTCTGCTCTCGCCAGATGTCCTCCAGGGAGAAGCGGGCGATGATCTCCCACAGGGCTGACGCAGAAGGCGGGTACGGCTCTGGACTATTCCGGTCCAGAGCGTCGAGGGTGCAGTTGAAATCACCCCCGAGTACCAAAGACTCATCTGCGTCAACCGGCTCCAAAAACTGGGACAGTCTGGCGAGGAACCTCACTCTCTCGGGCCCTCCAGCAGGGGCATATATATTAACTAGGTTAATGATGCTACCCTGCTCTCGGACCCGGAGGTGGATTAGATGGCCTGGGATAACAGCTTTCACAAGCAGCAGCTCACAGAGTACCCTCCCTGATATAAATAGGAGAGTACCCGGAACCTGCGGAAACTGTCTTGACAGCCATTGGTATTTAGCGTGCTGATGTGCAAAGCCATTACTGAGTGTCAGGAATTGTGCGATCCTCAGACCCTTGAGACTGCTGATAGAACACGCACATTTTATAGAATTTCCGGATGCGGAGATGCTCCGCAGTCCCAGAATTCTTGGCCCTAGTGCTGACCACTATATTGCTGGAGAGAGTGGAGAATAAACAACATATTCTTCCACCTCTCCAGGGCCAGCCGCACCTTCCTTTTCTTTTGTCCATGAAGGGTGCTCTCAAGGAATAGATCTATTTCCTTGACAGGGATAACCCACACAGAATCTGATGTTCCTTCTATTGGGTCACCCCTGGGCTCCTCTTGGCTGAGGGCTTTTACTCCATCCTCCCCGGCTGGAGTCAGTTTCCTCAGCTTTATTCTCAGGGACCCCCTCTTAGATGATACAGAAGGAGTCCCTTTAGCACCTTCAAGGCAAATAATGGACCCTTGGATTGCTGCTGCACCCCTGTAGCTTCAGGAGTGCATTCAGGGGTAGCTGGCTGGACAGCAGTGGCTGGCATGGCTTCCTTAATGGAAGCCTTGGAGGCTTTATATGCCTCCTCTGCCAGTTCCACCGCTGCTTGCTCAGCTTGGATGGCACCGATGTTAGGGTCAGTGGATGGCTGAGGAGGGTAGACAGGTTCTCCCATGATGTTAACAGGAAAACCTGTTTTATCACCCTCCCCCATTTCCACTTCCCCTTGTGCCACATCCCCCCGACAGACAAATCCATGGGGTCCTGAATGGGGGTCATGCCTATATTCCCCCCCTCCAGTAGTGACTCGGCCTGGGGCTCTAACAAAGTCCGAGGTACGTCACTAGAGAGTGACACTGGAGGAGGAGACTGACTGGTGCCCTTGAAGCTCAGCACCTCAGGGACACTGACTACCCATTCAGCAGGGGCTTTATTGGGACCCCCCTCAAAGGCCAGAGGCAGAACCTGATCTTTCTTGTCTACCCCTGCCTGCCTCACTTGGGAGACCCTCTTGCCCCTGCTTTTCCTCCAGACCCTTTTCCATATTAACCTCTATGGGGTCTGGAGAGAGAGATGTGTGGTCTGGCACCGGCTGGCTGAGCTTAGTAACCGAGCCAGACAATGTCACCGGATGAGGAGGAGATGTTTTGTTCCTCTTCTTGCTTTTAGAGGGAGGTGCTCCACTATAGAGCACTTCCCACTAATCAGCAACCTCCCTGTTGGTTTTATGCTTCCTCTTCCTGGGGACGTCACTCCTGGAAGAGGAGCTGCCACTAGCTGCCTCCCCTTCAGAGGGCTTATCATCCCTCTGCTTACACTGTGCCCCCACACTAACTGATGTAATTATGGTGGGGGCAGATTGGGACTTGGGAGAAGCAGCTGTGACACTGGGAGGACCGGGGACATTCTTCTCCTTTTTCCCCGTGTCTGCAGTCTTGCTGGAGACCACAGACTCAGATGGCTTTATTGGGGAAGAAGGGGGTTTGGAGGCCGTGGTGGTGGCTTGAGGAACGGCCTCCTTGCCTGAGCTCTGTGGGGGGGCTATGACCCTTGAGGTCCCCGCTGTTATGGGCTCAGCGGGGATGGGTGCTGTACTGGCGGAGGTGCCATTTGCTGGGGCTGGGGCATGATGCTTTACATTAGGACAATTCCTATGTGTATGCCCCAACCCCTTGCAATGATAGCACTGCACCTCCGTAGTGCTGTAAAAAATCCTGTACAGCACCCCCTCAAATGGAACCCCAAAAGACCCCTCAATGTTTTCTGTGCCCTGAGGCAGGCACATTTGTACCTGCCTCTTGAAAGAGAGCACATGACGAAGTGCTCTCTCTCTGCACCCCAGGGGAATTTTAATAAATGGTGTTTTTACTTCCCCTAGGGTTAGCAGGTGGGGGCGCAGGAGGGAGTCTGGTAGGAAGGGGGGCACATTAGAGAGTGTTACTTTTGTGCCCAACCCTTCCAGGGGTTCTATTGGGACATATAATCCCCCCACTGTGATGCCCCTCTGTATAAGCGTGTGAGCAGCAGCCAGCGTACGGGTAAAGAAAACTACTTTCCCGTACATTTTTCTGGCTGCTACTATAACAGACGGGCTGATGACATTAGCTGCAGCACGCAGATAGATATCAATGCTGTAGACCCCAGACATCTGACATATAACCCCATGTTTCCTGGTGATCTGCCCCTCAGCCCCAGCGGTGGTATTACTGGGGCCAGCAGAAACCACCTGTGACCAGGTATTAGCCACAGGGGTAAGTCTGCTGGCAGCACCACCAGGAGCTGGGGCTTCCTTATCTGCCTGGGGCCTATGCTGTGCAGTGCTGCAGCTAGGATTTTCAGGGGCCATTATTCCCCATTTTGACCCCTGAGGCTTCTTAGTGGTCTTATCCCTCATGTTTAGACCCGTTTTTTTTTTTTTATAGTTTATTTGTTTTATTTATTTTTATTTTTTGTTTTATGATTTTCTACTGTTTTCTTTTAAAAAAATATAAAAGCGTGAAAAAGAAACAAAAAGACAAAACTAAGGGAGAGAGAGAGATGATGTTTGGCAGTGGAAGGGTTAATGGCCTGTTGCAATATGGCTAATTGCAACAACACATAGAACACAGAGGCTTTTTAACCCCTCTGTTTCTCTGTGTCAGATGTTAAAAAAGCCTTTTAAACAAAACTTCAAATTGTTTCCCCCCCACTGCCTACAAAGATGTTACTTGTCTTCTCTCCCCCCAAAACATAAAACCCAACACCAAACAAACAAAACTTTAACAAAACCTGAAAAACTTAAAAAAAAAGTCAAAGTAAAAAAACCTCCAGGAGTGAAGGTGAAGTGCTAAGGGAGGGGTGTGGTAAAGTATCCAGGAGACAGCTCACTCTCCTGGGATAGAGAGCTGAGCCTGACTCCCAGAAAACTAAAACTTAAATTAAACTAAGAAAAATACCACAAAAACTCCCAAAAATGAACAACACCGTGCACAAAGTGCTTATAAACAGAAAGGTGTTAAAATAAAACTTGTATTTGAGGGACTACGACCCTAATAAGCCTTTTGTTTAGAGCTCAAGCATGCACACAACATGCTCTCTGAGAACTTGGCACAGTACTTGTAAGCCTGACACACACACTGGCTAGCGGTCAAGCAAATTAACTTTGATTGGCGGTCAGGCAAATGCACTTAGATTTAAGAAAATAAAATTATTGTTTTTTTAAATGTGGACTGCTGGTACCCCAAATAGATTGGATTGGTTGAACTTGGCACAGCACTTGTAAGCCTGACACACACACTGGCTAGCGGTCAAGCAAATGAACTTTGATTGGCGGTCAGGCAAATGCACTTAGATTTAAGAAAATAAAATTATTGTTTTTTTAAATGTGGACTGCTGGTACCCCAAATAGATTGGATTGGTTGAACTTGGCACAGTGTATTTTGACATTATGAGAAACATGATCTGTAAACTAAATAAAAATCATTTTAGGAGGTTAAGAGAAAAAGAAACCGAATGGGGGGATACCGAGCAGAGCACACCATCTACAGCCCACTGGGAGACAAACTCATCCATTCCCCCAGTGGACAAAGCCAGGTGGTACTCTGCCCGGATACGGGAGCGCACCAGCACCCGGAACATGGCCTCAGGTGACAAGGGAACCCCCCCTATCAAACACTGCTTCCTGGACTTATATATAGCCAATTTGGCTAATGCCAGGAGCAGGTTGACGAGGAGGTCCCTGGCCTTATTGCCCCGGGACACTGGGCGCCCAAAAATAAAAATGTGAGGGGAGAAATGCAGCCAGAACTGCAGGAGGAGGCCCCTCAAGAGTGACAAGAGGGGCTGCAGTCTGGCGCAACTAAAATAAATATGATACACGGACTCTCCCTTGCCACAGAATGGACAAGTGGAGGGAGAGTCCGTGAATTTAACTAAGTACTCTCCCGTGCTCAGTGCACCATGGAGCACTCTCCAACTCAAGTCCCCGGTGGGTCGTGGAACTAAATCAGAATAAAGTTCCCTCCACCGGGGCCTCTTGCCCTCGTCAGCTGGTAGGACCCGCCTCCAGATGGTATCGGGACGGGTCACGAGGGCAAGGAAGTGCACTGTATGGAGCACGAGAGAATATAAGCTCTTCCTCGGCATGCCGCGAAAGCATGCCGAGGGTATGTCCCTCAACTTCGAGAGGTTGGGGACAGGAGGAGCCTGAGGGGAAACACGGGGCTTGTGTCCAATGCAAACAGCCGGAGCAGGGGTGTTGAAAGGTGCATGTGGCACTCTGGCATGCAAAGCCCCGCGAAGGAAGGTGCGCAAGTCGGGGGAGATGGCATCCCTAATCTCCTGGAGCAAGCGCCCTGAGACTTTGGGCGTCACATATCCCAAACGGAGCGCAAGCTCCTGGGGTGACACCCAATCAGAACGCCCGTATTCCAAGAGATCCCCGACTCGGGTCATCCGTGCATGACTAAGGCGGCGGATGATACTGGGGGACTGTAACATTGGAGCCCCAACTGCTGGATTAAATAGCAGGGGCTCCGTGAATATTTCATCCCCCAAAGGCACGCCCTGCCTGGTCACGGAGACCATGCTCCAGGCCTTGAGGGTTTCCTGGTAGTATGCCGGCAATACAGAGAGGTCTCTCCCAAACCCCTCGGGCCTGATCAGAAATAATTGCCGGTCATACCCCAGGTTGCGCAACTGGCGATAAAAGCTGGATGCCAGTGCGCACCACTGCGGAGAGGGATCTGCATATAGGTATCTCTGCAGGTACTGAAGGCGGAAGGTGGACAACTGGGAGCACACACAAACTACTCCCTGTCCACCCTCCACCAAAGGCAGACTTGCCACCCCTGCAGAGACCCAATGCCTTCCCATCCAGAGGAAATCTAACAAATTCCTCTGGATATTGGTGACAAACTCGGGGGTCGGACTCAGACAAATCAGCCGGTGCCAGATCTGAGAAGCCACCAGCTGATTCACCACTAGAGTCCGCCCCCTAAGGGAAAGCATTTTTGCTAGACCCCTCCATCGTCCCAGACGAGAGAGGACACTGCCCTCTAACTCCCTCCAGTTGTCTGGGACGGAAGCGTCCGCAGCGGACAGGTAGACCCCCAGATATTTAATGACATCTGCCTCCCACGTGATGTCACGAAACGTGGGAGGCAAAGAGTCTACCTGTAAATTACCCTCTAAAAGGCCTGTGCATTTGGACCAGTTGATCTGAGCGGAGGAGGCAGCTGAATATACCTCCTGGCACTGTTTTGCCAGCTCAAGATCAACTGGATCCTGGGCCACGAGGAGCACATCGTCAGCATAAGCTGAAAGGACAATCCGCATGTCTGGATCTTTTAGCACCAGCCCTGTGAGCCTTTTCCTCAGTAGGCAGAGGAAAGGCTCAATGGCCAGTGCATATAACTGTCCAGACAAGGGACATCCTTGACGCACCCCTCGTCCAAATACCAAAGGTGCTGTTAGGGACCAATTGATTTTAAGTAAACACTCTGCAGAGGCGTACAGCGTTCTTATAAAGCCCACAAACTGTGGGCCAAAGCCGTACGCTTGCAGAGTGGCTATGAGGTAACCATGGTCCACCCTGTCAAACGCCTTCTCTTGATCTAAAGAGAGAAAGGCGAGTGACAGACCAGTCCTGCGAGAATAATGCAATAGATCTCGGACCAGAAAGATACTATCAAAGATAGTCCGGCCCGGGATCGCATAGGACTGGTCAGGGTGAACCAATTCTGCCAGCACAGACCCAAGTCTAAGCGAGATGGCTTTAGCTACAATCTTGTAGTCCGTGCTGAGCAGAGAGACCGGTCGCCAGTTCTTAATAAGCCGGAGATCCCCCTTTTTGGGCAGCAGGGCAAGTACTGCCCTGCGACAAGACAGGGGCATCTCCCCGGTCTCCAGGGCTTCCCCAAGGACCAGATGGAAATCAGGTCCCAGAGTCTCCCAGAAAAATTGGAAAAACTCTACAGTCAGTCCGTCCAGTCCTGGAGACTTCTCACAGGACATGGCACGGAGGGCTTCAGAGAGCTCTTGAAAAGATAGTGGTATATCAAGCCGCTCTCTTACACCCTCACTGACTGTGGGGAGCCCCTCCCATAGCACCCTGCAGGCGTCTGGAGAAATGGGATCCGGAGAGTAAAGATCTTTATAAAAGTTCCGGGCTCTATCCCGGATACTCTCCGGATCTGTAAGGGGGGCACCGTCTTCATCTAGAAGACAGGTGATGTGCCTACTGTTACCCCCCTTTTTCTCCAGTGAGTAGAAGAGGCGCGAGCCGCGGTCTAGATCTTTGAGAAAACCTAAGTGGCTGCGCACGTATGCCCCCTTGGCCTGGTGTCGTTCCAGGTCACAGAGGACACCCTTCCTCTCTACATACTCGCTCTGCAGGGATTGGTCCCTACAAGTGAACAGCCTCTGCTCCAGATGGAGTACCTCCCCCCGGAGTGACTCCAACTCAGCTTCGCGCTGCCCACTCGCACCCTTGGTATATTCCTGACACAGAAGTCGCAAATGAACCTTGCCCACTTCCCACCACAGTTTTAACGTGGCAAAGTCCCCCTTGCAACCCCTCCAGTCCATCCAAAACTCCCGGATCAATGTCACGAGCCCCTGGTCCTTCAACAAAGCATTGTTGAAGTGCCAATAGGCGGCTCGTGGCGCTGTTTGCGTTAGCGCCACTGTCACAGACACACAGTTGTGGTCTGTGAACGGAGCCAGCCTAATGGCACAAGAACCGACTCGTGACATATAGTGACTAGATATATATAGTCTGTCGATCCGGGAGTGGGACACCAGACCGGCTCTCACCCTGATGTAGGTGAAACCGTCTGATGCCCCTGGGTTCTGCTCTCGCCAGATGTCCTCCAGGGAGAAGCGGGCGATGATCTCCCGCAGGGCTGACGCAGAAGGCGGGTACGGCTCTGGACTATTCCGGTCCAGTGCGTCGAGGGTGCAGTTGAAATCACCCCCGAGTACCAAACACTCATCTGCGTCAACCGTCTCCAAAAACTGGGACAGTCTGGCGAGGAACCTCACTCTCTCGGGCCCTCCAGCAGGGGCATATATATTAACTAGGTTAATGATGCTACCCTGCTCTCGGACCCGGAGGTGGATTAGACGGCCTGGGATAACAGCTTTCACAAGCAGCAGCTCTGGCTGAAAAGACTCTGAGAACAGGGTCACCACTCCACATGACGCCGATGTGAAGTGGCTGAAGAAGACCCTGCCTCTCCACTCCAGTTGCCACGAGGCCTCAGCCTCTGGAGTGGTGTGAGTTTCCTGCAGGAAGCTCACAGAATACCCTCCCTGATATAAATAGGAGAGTACCTGGAACCTGCGGAAACTGTCTTGACAGCCATTGGTATTTAGCGTGCTGATGTGCAAAGCCATTACTGCGTGTCAGGAATTGTGCGTTCCTCAGACCCTTGAGACTGCTGATAGGACACGCACATTTTATAGAATTTCCGGACGCGGAGATGCTCCGCAGTCCCAGAATTCTTGGCCCTAGTGCTGACCACTAGATATTGCTGGAGAGAGTAGAGAATAAACGACATATTCTTCCACCTCTCCAAGGCCAGCCGCACCTTCCTTTTCTTTTGTCCATGAAGGGTGCTCTCAAGGAATAGATCTATTTCCTTGACAGGGATAACCCACCCAGAATCTGATGTTCCTTCTAGTGGGTCACCCCTGGGCTCCTCTTGGCTGAGGGCTTTTACTCCATCCTCCCCGGCTGGAGTCAGTTTCCTCAGCTTTATCCTCAGGGACCCCCTCTTAGATGATACAGAAGGAGTCCCTTTAGCACCCTTCAAGGTAAATAATGGACCCTTGGATTGCTGCTGCACCCCTGTAGCTTCAGGAGTGCATTCAGGGGTAGCTGGCTGGACAGCAGTGGCTGGCATGGCTTCCTTAATGGAAGCCTTGGAGGCTTTATATGCCTCCTCTGCCAGTTCCACCGCTGCTTGCTCAGCTTGGATGGCACCGATGTTAGGGTCAGTGGACGGCTGAGGAGGGTAGACAGGCTCTCCCATGATGTTAACAGGAAAACCTGTTTTATCACCCTCCCCCATTTCCACTTCCCCTTGTGCCACATCCCCCCTGACAGACAAATCCATGGGGTCCTGAATGGGGGTCATGCCTATATTCCCCCCCTCCAGTAGTGACTCGGCCTGGGGCTCTAACAAAGCCCGAGGTACGTCACTAGAGAGTGACACTGGAGGAGGAGACTGACTGGTGCCCTTGAAGCTCAGCACCTCAGGGACACTGACTACCAATTCAGCAGGGGCTTTGTTGGGACCCCCCTCAAAGGCCAGAGGCAGAACCTGATCTTTCTTGTCTACCCCTGCCTCACTTGGGAGACCCTCTTGCCCCTGCTTTTCCTCCAGACCCTTTTCCACATTAACCCCTATAGGGTCTGGAGAGAGAGATGTGTGGTCTGGCACCGGCTGGCTGAGCTTAATAACTGGGCCAGACAATGTCACCGGATGAGGAGGAGATGTTTTGTTCCTCTTCTTGCTTTTAGAGGGAGTTGCTCCACTATAGAGCACTTCCCACTTATCAGCAACCTCCCTGTTGGTTTTATGCTTCCTCTTCCTGGGGACGTCACTCCTGGAAGAGGAGCTGCCACTAGCTGCCTCCCCTGCAGAGGGCTTATTATCCCTCTGCTTACACTGTGCCCCCACACTAACTGATGTAATTATGGTGGGGGCAGATTGGGACTTGGGAGATGCAGCTGTGACACTGGGAGGACCGGTGACATTCTTCCCCTTTTTCCCCGTGTCTGCAGTCTTGCTGGAGACCACAGACACAGATGGCTTTTTTGGGGAAGAAGGGGGTTTGGAGGCCGTGGTGGTGGCTTGAGGAACGGCCTCCTTGCCTGAGCTCTGTGGGGGGGCTATGACCCTTGAGGTCCCCGCTGTTATGGGCTCAGCGGGGATGGGTGCCGTACTGACGGAGGTGCCATTTGCTGGGGCTGGGGCATGATGCTTTACATTAGGACAATTCCTACGTGTATGCCCCAACCCTTTGCAATGATAGCACTGCACCTCCGTAGTGCTGTAAAAAATCCTGTACGGCACCCCCCTCAAATGGAACCCCAAAAGACCCCTCTATGTTTTCTGCGCCCTGAGGCAGGCACATTTGTACCTGCCTCTTGAAAGAGAGCACATGACGAAGTGCTCTCTCTCTGCACCCCAGGGGAATTTTTATAAATGGTGTTTTTACTTCCCCTAGGGTTAGCATGTGGGGGCGCAGGAGGGAGTCTGGTAGGAAGGGGGGCACATTAGAGAGTGTTACTTTTGTGCCCAACCCTTCCAGGGGTTCTATTGGGACATATAATCCCCCCACTGTGATGCCTCTCTGTATAAGAATGTGTGCAGCAGCCAGAGTACGGGTAAAAAAAACTGCTTTCCCGTACATTTTGCTGGCTGCTACTATAACAGAGGGGCTGATGACATTAGCTGCAGCACGCAGATAGATATCAACGCTGTAGACCCCAGACATCTGACATTTAACCCCATGCTTCCTGGTGATCTGCCCCTCAGCCCCAGCGGTGGTATTACTGGGGCCAGCAGAAACCACCTGTGACCAGGTATTAGCCACAGGGGTAGGTCTGCTGGCAGAACCACCAGGAGCTGGGGCTGCCTTATCTGCCTGGGGCCTATGCTGTGCAGTGCTGCAGCTAGGATTTTCAGGGGCCATTATTCCCCCTTTTGACCCCTGAGGCTTCTTAATGGTCTTATCCCTCATGTTTAGACCCTTTTTTTTTTTTTTAGTTTATTTGTTTTATTTATTTTTATTTTTTGTTTTATGATTTTCTATTGTTTTCTTTTTTTAAAATATATAAGTGTGAAAAAGAAACAAAAAGACAAAACTAAGGGAGAGAGAGATGATGTTTGGCAGTGGAAGGGTTAATGGCCTGTTGCAATGTGTTGCTAATTGCAACAACACAGAGAACACAGAGGCTTTTTAACCCCTCTGTGTCTCTGTGTCAGATGTTAAAAAAAAGCCTTTTAAACAAAACTTCAACTCCCCCACTGCCTACAAAGATGTTACTTGTCTTCTCTCCCCCAAAACATAAAACCCAACACCAAACAAACAAAACTTCAACAAAACCTAATAAACTTTTTAAAAGAAAAAAAGTCAAAGTAACAAAGCTCCAGGAGTGAAGGTGTAGTGCTAAGGGAGGGGTGTGGCAAAGTATCCAGGAGACAGCTCACTCTCCTGGGATAGAGACTTGAGCCTGACTCCCAGAAAACTAAAACTTAAATTAAACTAAGAAGAATACCACAAAAACTCCCAAAAATGAACAACACCGTGCACAAAGTGCTTATAAACAGAAAGGTGTTAAAATAAAACTTGTATTTGAGGGACTAAGACCCTAAAAAGCCTTTTGTTTGGAGCTCAAGCATGCACACAACATGCTCTCTGAGAACTTGGCACAATACTTGTAAGCCTGACACACACACTGGCTAGCAGTCAGGCCAATGAACCAAGATTTAACAAAATAAAAGTTTTGGTTTTTTAAAAGTAGACAACTAGTAAACAATATTATATTGTATGCGTTGTGCACACACAGTATAAGCTGTGAGCCTGACACACACACTTGCTAGCAGTGAGACAGGCAAATGAATTTAGATTACACAGAAAAATACAAAGAAAAAAAATGATGTTAAAGCCCTAAAAAGGGCTTTTTGAGGTGCTGTGTTTACAGCAGAGATCTGATGAGTCCTTCAGCACTGCACTGGACACTGAATAAACTTGCCTAGCTATTGATTTCCCTATTCAATCAGCAGCACCTACACTCTCCCTCCTCTCAGTAAGACTGCAAGTTAGTTATGATTCCAAAATGGCTGTTGTCCATGAGTTAGAAGGCTCTGGAAGGGATTGTATGCTGTTGATTGGCTGGAATGTGTCTGCTGACTGTGACATGCAGGGTCAAAGTTTGCTCAATGATAAAGTATTGGGGGCGGGTCGAACATTGCATATGTTCGCGGTTCGCCGCGAACGCGAACATGCTATGTTCGCCGGGAACAGTCCGCCGGCGAACTATTCACGACATCTCTATTGATAAATACTGTCCTGGGCAAGGACCACATTACTACACAAACACACTACATCTAGAGGTGCTCCTGTACTGCTGAACGACAGTGGAGACTTCCTCCTTTACAGGCTTTCTCCATTGAAAGTTTATGTGACTCAAACATGCCATCTTCTCAACAAACCAACAATACCCAGCCTTTACCATGTCCCAGTCCCACATCCACTATCGACTTCTTTGGGCTTGTAACGGAGAATTAAAGATATATATAAGTTTTCCTGGGTTTTCTAAAAAAACAACCACTGATTAGTAGACAAATATGTATTATATTGAAAAATGAATGTACTTTTTTATTTGCTGGATACTGCTATTTGGATTTGCACACCCCTAGGAAGCTTACATACAGTGGGGGAAAAAAGTATTTGATCCCCTGCTGATTTTCAACGTTTGTCCACTCATTGTCAAATACTCCCCCCACTGCAACAGTGTACCCGGCTGCAGAGCATCTAGGTATAGGTTGTGACCTTCAAAGGATGTGCTGCCAGTCACATAATTGGTCGGGTCACAGCTGAAATTTTCCACAAGGAGACAGGGACAGAGAGAAAAAAGCAGTAGCAGAATTTGAGGCAGGGAACAGACAACCTGTAGGGTTGTAATGTAGTGTGAATGTGCTGCACAGATAGACCGTTTTAGGAAAATACATAGCACTTTCTAACATGTTCCAAAATGCATATCCCAACCCAGAGGACAACCCCAGATTGTGATACTAATATTTCCACCTCTGCTTTTTCCTGATTGGCCAAAACTATTTTTGAATTTTATGCAAATTTAGCCTGGGTTTGGAGATGGTGTTAACTTTAATTTTAAGCTGTCAGACATTTTACTAACTTCTAGGTAAGTGTTTAAATACTTATTTTGTTATTTTTTCATGCAAACAAAAACATTTTTTTGCATGCATTACTGATAGAGATGTCGCGAATAGTTCGCCGGCGGATTGTTCCCGGCAAACATAGCATGTTCGCGTTCGCGGCGAACCGCGAACATATGCGAGATTCGACCCGCCCCCAATACTTTATCATTGAGCAAACTTTGACCCTGCATGTCACAGTCAGCAGAAACATTCCAGCCAATCAGCAGCATACACTCGGTTCCAAACCCTTCTACCTCATGGACAGCAGCCATTTTGGAATCAGAACTAACTTGCAGTCTTACTGAGAGGAGGTAGAGTATAGGTGATACTGCATCAATAGGGAAAACCATAGCTAGGCAAGTTTATTCAGTGTCCAGTGCAGTGCTGAAGGACTCATCAGATCTCTGCTGTAAACACAGCACCCCAAAAAGCCCTTTTTAGGGCTATAACATCATTTTTTTTCTGTGTAATCTAACTTCATTTGCCTGTCTCCCTGCTAGCCCCTGCTTGCAAGTGTGTGTGTCAGGCTCACAGCTTATACTGTGTGTGCACAACGCATACAATATAATATTGTTTACTAGTTGTCTAATTTAAAAAAAAAAAAACTTTTATTTTCTTAAATCTAAGTGCATTTGCATAACCGTCAATCAAAGTTCATTTGCTTGACCGCTACCCATAGTGTGTGTCCTGCTTACAAGTACTGTGCCAAGTTCAACCAATCCAGTCTAGTTGGGGTACCAACAGTCCACATTTAAAAAACCCAAACTTTTATTTTCTTAAATCTAAGTGCATTTGCATAACCGTCAATCAAAGTTCATTTGCTTGACCGCTACCCATAGTGTGTGTCCTGCTTACAAGTACTGTGCCAAGTTCAACCAATCCAGTCTAGTTGGGGTACCAACAGTCCTCATTTAAAAAACCCAAACTTTTATTTTCTTAAATCTAAGAGCATTTGCATAACCGTCAATCAAAGTTCATTTGCTTGACCGCTACCCATAGTGTGTGTCCTGCTTACAAGTACTGTGCCAGGTTCAACCAATCCAGTCTAGTTGGGGTACCAACAGTCCACATTTAAAAAATCCAAACTTTTATTTTCTTAAATCTAAGTGCATTTGTCTGACTGTCAATCAAAGTTCATTTGCTTGACCGCTATCCATAGTGTGTGTCCTGCTTACAAGTACTGTGCCAAGTTCAACAAAACCAGTCTAGTTGGGGTACCAACAGTCCACTTTTAAAAAAAAATGACAGGCAGAGGCAGGACACCCCGCAGAGGCCGTCGTGGTCGTGGTGCTGTGATTCCCTTTGGCCCTACAATAATGCCCAGTGTTCAGAGGCCAGTTACCCTGAACTTGAAAAGTTCAGAGGACATAGTTGACTGGCTAACACAGGACACCCAATCTTCTACAGCTTCCGCTTGTAACATTGACTTACCATCCTCCTCCAGCTTAGCTTCGGGCACCTCTCAAGTTACCACTCACCCGCCTGCCGCCACCACCAACACTAGTACCACAGCCAATTCAATTGATCAGTCAGAAGAGTAATTTACACATCAGTTTGAAGAAATGAGTGATGCGCAACCATTATTGCCAGAGAATTTAGATAACAGGGATATGTCTCAGTCAGGCAGCATAACACACATGTACGTACGATGTGATGATGATGATGATGTACCCGCTGCTGCTTCCTTTGTTCAGTTGTCATATACAAGTGAGGCGGGTGATGATGATGACGATGCATCCGTGGATGTCACGTGGGTGCCTGCTAGAAGAGAAGAAGAACAGGGGGAAAGTTCAGATGGGGAGACAGAGAGGAGGAGGAGACGAGTTGGAAGTAGAGGAAGGTCATCGCAACGAGCTAGTGGCACAGTCAGACAGCATGCATCAGCACCCGGGGTCAGCCAGACAGCATGCCAATCAACGCATGCTGTTGCCACCACCAGAATGCCGTCACCGCCGAGCTCAGCAGTGTGACATTTTTTGTGTGTGTCTGCCTCTGACAACAGCGATGCCATTTGCAACCTGTGCCAAAAGAAACTGAGTCGTGGGAAGTCCAACACCCACCTAGGTACAACTGCTTTGCGAAGGCACATGATGTCACATCACAAACGCCAATGGGATCAACACATGAGTACAAGCAGCACACAAACTCAAAGCCGCCATCCTCCTCCTGGTCCAGCATCTTCATCCACATCAACCACTGCTGTCCTCCTTGCCCCCTCTCAACTATCCACCACTCCGTCTCTCGCCTCTTGCTGTTCCTGCTCATCTCCCCACAGTCAGGTGTCTGTCAAGGGCATGTTTGAGCGTAAGAAGCCAATGCCACAAAGTCACCCCCTTGCCCGGCGTCTGACAGCTGGCTTGTCTGAACTCTTGGCCCGCCAGCTTTTACCATACAAGCTGGTGGAGTCTGAGGCGTTCAAAAAGTTTTTAGCGATTGGGATACTGCAGTGGAAGGTACCAGGACGAAATTTCTTTGCCCAAAAGGCAATCCCCAACCTGTACTCAATTGTGCAAAAGGAAGTAAGGGAATCTCTGGCACACAGTGTTGGGGCAAGGGTCTATCTGACCACTGATACCTGGTCTGCAAAGCATGGTCAGGGCAGGTATATCACCTACACTGCGCATTGGGCAAACCTGCTGATGCCTGCCAAGCATGGAATGCATGGCTCTGCAGAGGAGTTGGTGACACCGCCACGACTTGCAGGGAGGCCTGCTGCCACCTCCTCTACTCCTCCTACTCCATCCTCTTCCATACCCTCCTCAGCTGAGTCCTCTTCTGCTGCTGCGTCTTGCTCCACATCAACGGCACCCCCCCAGCTCCCCAGATACTATTCCACATCCCGGATACGGCAGTGTCATGCCGTCTTGGGGTTGACTTGCCTCAAAGCAGAGAGTAACACCGGGCCAGCACTCCTGTCCACCCTGAACGCACAGGTGGATCAATGGCTGACTCCACACCAACTAGAGATTGGCAAAGTGGTTTGTGACAACGGAAGAAATTTGTTGGCGGCATTGAATTTGGGCAAGTTGACGCATGTGCCGTGCATGGCACATGTGTGTAATCTGATCGTACAACGCTTTGTCCATAAGTATCCAGGCTTACAGGACGTCCTGAAGCAGGCCAGAAAGGTGTGTGGCCATTTCAGGCGTTCCTACACGGCCATGGCGCACTTTTCAGATATCCAGCGGCGAAACAACATGCCAGTGAGGCGCTTGATTTGTGACAGCCCCACACGTTGGAATTCAACACTCCTAATGTTCGACCGCCTGCTCCAACAAGAAAAAGCCATTAACGAGTATTTGTATGACCGGGGTGCTAGGACAGCTTCTGCGGAGCTGGGGATTTTTTTGCAACGTTACTGGACGCTCATGCGCAATGCCTGTAGGCTCATGTGTCCTTTTGAGGAGGTGACAAACCTTGTCAGTCGCACCGAAGGCACCATCAGCGACATCATATCATTTGTTTTATTCCTGGAGCGTGCCCTGCGAAGAGTGCTGGATCAGGCCGTAGATGAGCGTGACGAGGAAGAGGAAGAGTTGTGGTCACCATCACCACCAGAAACAGCCTTATCAGCATCGCTTGCTGGACCTGCGGCAACGCTGGAAGAGGATTGTGAGGAAGAGGAGTCAGAGGAGGAATGTGGCTTTGAGGGGGAGGAGGAAGACCAATCACAACAGGCATCCCAGGGTGCTCGTTGTCACCTATCTGGTACCCGTGGTGTTGTCCGTGGCTGGGGGGAAGAACATATCTTCAGCGAGATCACTGAGGACGAGGAACGGGACATGACTAGCTCGGCATCCAACCTTGGGGTCTTTCATGCTGTCGTGCCTGTCGCAGGACCCTCGTATAAAATGGCTGAAGGGGGACGACCTGTACTGGGTGTGCACGCTACTAGACCCCCGGTATAAGCAGAAAGTGCCTGATTTGTTACCAAATTACCGCAAGTCAGAAAGGATGCAGCAGGTCCAAAACAAATTAACAAGTATGCTTTACACAGCATATAAGGGTGATGTCACAGCACAAGGGCAATATAACAGGGTAAGAGGTGAAAGTAATCCACCTCCCACGACCACGCCTGCAAGGACAGGACGTTTAAAAGACGTGTTGTTGATGGAGGACATGCAGACCTTTTTCAGTCCTACGCATCTCATCAGCCCTTCGGGATCCACCCTCAGAGAACGACTTGACCAACAGGTAGCAGACTACCTCGCCTTAACTGCAGATATCGATACTCTGAGGAGCGATGAACCCCTTGACTACTGGGTATGCAGGCTAGACCTGTGGCCTGACCTATTCCAATTTGCAATTGAACTTCTGGCCTGCCCCGCTTCAAGTGTCCTGTCAGAAAGGACCTTCAGTGCAGCAGGAGGTTTTGTCACCGAGAAGAGAAGTCGCCTAGGGCAAAAAAGTCTAGATTGCCTCACCTTTATAAAGATGAATGAGGGATGGATCCCGAAGGGACTGACACTGGGCGATACATTCGACTGAAAAAGGCCTGATGAGATGAGCTGCCTTCGGCTATAAATGGTCCACACGCTGCTGTATGTTATCTGTGAATGCCGGATGACTTGCGTGAATTATCCGCCACCAACTAGGGTTCAAGAAGAGGCAATGTTTAATGGCACTTTCTGCCTGGGGAACAAAGGTCAATTTTTCTGGCCGCTGCAAGAGCAGCGGCTGCAATAATATCTAATTTTTTAATTTAAATTTTTATGCCAGAAGGCGTACGGCATGTAATGGAAAAGAAAGCATATTGAACAGTCTTGCATAACACAACAGTTGTGCAAAAATACATATTTACAATGAAGAAATTTTGTTAAAATTAGGTGGCTAGGCCTTCTTTTTTTTACTGTTTTGGTTAATACATTTTCTTTTTTTTTACTGTGATTGCAATTTTTAAGAGAAACCAAAGACATGGTAAAACAGACAATAGTAAAGTCCTATTATCTATCATCACTCCAGCAGTATCTTATTATTTACAATATCTAACCTGCTCAATCGCCCTTGGGTTACCCTAGAAGAGGCTTCTGTAGGCGACCTCTCCTTTCCTCGGATGATTTTGCCGCCGGTTGCTTCTGAAGGGTCTCCTCCAGGGCTCCCCCACTCCGGTCCTTTCCCCCGAGTCAGTTCAACCATTAACAAATGTTTTATTATATTAGGGGGGCACTAAATGGGGATGTTATCCAGGGATCCCAAATTGTCTGGAACTGGGTGATTCTATCCAAGACTACATGGTTAAATCTCTCGTTGAGCAGTAAATAGTTGATTTTTTTTATTAATTCCTGAACGTTTTAATTTGGGGTTTTCCAACTACTAGCTATGTGTATTTTTTCTTTCAAAATATATTTTATTAGGTCAATCTTAAACATTTTAGAAGCTAGTAAGCATGTTTCTTCCCATAGTCTTATGACTGCCGAACACTCCCACCAGACTTGAATAAATGTAGCCTCATTACCACTGTTCCTAAAACATGAGCCGCTCCGTTTTGGATCCCATTTATTAGCTTAAAAGGAGTAATATATGTCCTGTGTAGGACCTTTATTGAAGTCTCAAGCAGACTAAAATTTAAAGATCCCCTACTTAAGCCTTGCCAACTTTTATCCCATGTGCTATCTGCCAACTCGGTGCCCAAATCCCTCTCCCAGGCTTTGGTATAGTCTGGTTTGTTTGCCCATGAGTTTTCATTAAATAGTTCATACATGAGGCTAATAATACCAGGCTGAAAGGGGGAATCCCTACATTTTTTGAGTAGCCAGGTGATTCTTTGGGGGGTTCCCCTACCACTTATCGTATATATAAAATGATGTTTACAAGTGGATTTACCTTAAAAAGTAAAGGCTGAGAAACTGCAGAGTGCACTAATTGTGCCCAGGTGAGAGGGGTGTGGCTTGACTGTTAAACTTGTATAAAAGGTTTGTGAGCTGGTTTGGGGTCTGTTTACAAGTGGATTTACCTTAAAAAGTAAAGGCTGAGAAACTGCAGAGTGCACTAATTGTGCCCAGGTGAGAGGGGTGTGGCTTGACTGTTAAACTTGTATAAAAGGTTTGTGAGCTGGTTTGGGGTCTGTTTACAAGTGGATTTACCTTAAAAAGTAAAGGCTGAGAAACTGCAGAGTGCACTAATTGTGCCCAGGTGAGAGGGGTGTGGCTTGACTGTTAAACTTGTATAAAAGGTTTGTGAGCTGGTTTGGGGTCTGTTTACAAGTGGCTTTACCTTAAAAAGTAAAGGCTGATAACTGCAGAGTGCACTAATTGTGCCCAGGTGAGAGGGGTGTGGCTTGACTGTTAAACATGTATAAAAGGTTTGTGAGCTGATTTGGGGTCTGTTTTCAAGTGGATTTACCTTAAAAAGTAAAGGCTGATAACTGCAGAGTGCACTAATTGTGCCCAGGTGAGAGGGGTGTGGCTTGACTGTTAAACTTGTATAAAAGGTTTTTGAGCTGGTTTGGGGTCTGTTTACAAGTGGATTTACCTTAAAAAGTAAAGGCTGTGAAACTGCAGAGTGCACTAATTGTGCCCAGGTGAGAGGGGTGTGGCTTGACTGTTAAACTTGTATAAAAGGTTTGTGAGCTGGTTTGGGGTCTGTTTTACAAGTGGATTTACCTTACAAGTAAAGACTGATAAACTGCAGAGTGCACTAAGTGTGCCCAGGTGAGAGGGGTGTGCCTTGACTGTTAAACTAGGATAAAGGATTTGTGATCTTGTTTGGGGCCTGTTTACAAGTGGATTTACCTTACAAGCTGATAAATTGCAGAGTGCACTAATTGTGCCCAGGCGAGAAGGCAGAAATTAATAGAAACCGGAGAAGGGGAACTTGTGAGCTTGCAAACATTTTCAGTATCAAGTGCAATTCTAGTAAAAGCCTAGGAGTTTAAATAAAAGGAGGGCCTTCAAAGAAAAGGGAGGGCAGATTTATAGTGCAAAGGAGGAAAACTTTATATAAATATATTATATTATATTCTTTATTTTTCCCACTGAAATTTCGTAGACAATAATAATAATTATGAGTCAGTCCAGTGGCAACCTTATTCAGTGTACATCCTGTCATATGTATGCAATACTGGAACAGATGATCCAGGGTCCATACCTCTGTGAGAGGTGTGAGCATGTTGCCTCTCTGGAAGCTCAAATTGGAGATCTGGAGAGGAGAATTGCAGCACTTAGTGATATTGCTCCACTGGAAAGGGGGTTGGTGCTCACTGAGCACAGTTTAGCTGGGCCTAGCATGGAGGGTGGAGCTGGGGCTAGTGAGGATGTCCAGGGAGGCAGCTGGGTTACAGTTACAAGGGGAAGCAGGGGGAACAGGTGGAGGCAGGCCAGTTCTGAGTTGGCAAACAACAACAGATTTGCCAGATTGAGTGAAACTGTTGGCGATGTCCATTCAGGAATGGCAATGCCAGATAGAGCTGTTCCCTCTAACAGCCGGGCGAACAGCTCTACTGGAGAAGAGGGAGGGCAGAATAGGCAGAACAGACAGGTTTTGGTGGTAGGGGACTCTATTATTAGGAAGGTAGACAGGGTGATTTGTCACCCAGATCCCAGCAATCGAACAGTTTGCTGTCTCCCGGGTGCTCGGGTTCGTCATGTTGTGGATCGGGTAGACAAATTATTGGGAGGGGCTGGAAATGAACCGGCGGTCTTGGTACATATCGGTACCAATGACAAAGTTAGTGGAAGATGGAGTGTCCTAAAGAATGATTTTAGAGAACTAGATAATAAGCTGAAGGCAAGGACCTCCAAGGTAGTATTTTCTGAGATACTACCAGTGCCACGTGCTAGCCCAGGGAGGCAGAAGGAGATTAGGGAGGTTAATGCGTGGCTAAAGATGTGGTGTACTAAGGAGGGGTTTGGCTTTTTAGAGCACTGGGCTGACTTCTCACTTCGGTACAATCTCTACAGTAGGGATGGATTGCACCTTAATGATGAGGGAGCTTTTGTACTAGGGGATAGGATGGTAGAAAGGCTGGAGGAGTTTTTAAACTAGTAGGTGGGGGGGAGGGACTAGATATAAGTAATGGGGTAGAAAGTGTAGAGGGTATAAGGGATGAATTAACAAATCATAGGGGAGGAGATGGGGGGAGGGGTAGTATAGTCAATATGGAGGTAGTACTAAGTAATTCAAGTTCAGTGGCAGGCACTTCAGAACTACAGACTCATAACATAAGGTGTATGCTTGCTAATGCCAGAAGCTTGCCAGAAAAAATGGGAGAGTTAGAATTATTAGCAATTAATGAAAAATGGGATTTAATAGGCATTACCGAAACGTGGTGGGATGAATCTCATGACTGGACTGTTAATCTGGATGGTTATAACCTATTTAGGAAAGATAGAGGCAATGGTAAATGAGGAGGAGGGATTTGTCTGTATGTTAAGCCTGAATTTAAGGCTATAGTCAGAGAAGATATTTATGGTGGACCTAGTGATAAAGTTGAATGTTTGTGGGTAGAGTTAAATAGCGGAGCAGCAAATTCCAAAAGAATATTAGTAGGAGTATGCTATAAACCCCCAAATATAGCTGAACGTGAGGAAATACAATTATTGTTACAGATTGGAAATGCAGCTAAGCACGGGCAAGTTCTAATAATGGGAGATTTTAATTACCCTGAAATAAACTGGATAAATGAGACCAGCAGTTCAGCTAAGGGGAGCAGGTTCTTGAGTACACTCAGGTATCATTATCTGGCCCAGGTTATACAGGAGCCTACTAGAAATGAAGCTATCTTAGATTTACTCATTACAAATAATATTGATATTGTATCAAATGTTGAAATAGGGCAACCTTTGGGAAGCAGTGATCACAACACAGTCTCATTTGAGATTGAATTAAAAAAAAAAACATTTTAAGGGGCCAACAAAAACTCTTAATTTTAAAAGGGCAGATTTTACAAAGTATAGACTCTTAATTTTAAAAGGGCAGCAATACAAAGTATAGACTGGGACAGAGAACTGATAGGTAAAAACACTGAACATAAATGGACAACATTTAAATCCTTACTAAATATACATACACATCGGCATATACCGTGTGGGAATAAAAGTAAAAGGAGTAAATCACAACCCATGTGGCTTAACAATGATTTAAAGATCAAGATACGGAGTAAAAAACAGGCATTTAAATTATACAAACAAGAGGGGACAGAGACTGCTTTACGGGAATACAAGGAAATCAACAAGGCTTGCAAAAGCGCGATTAGACTGGCTAAAATAGAAAATGAAAAATTAATTGCAAAAGAGAGTAAGACTAACCCTAAAATATTTTTTAAGTATAATAATGGGAAGAAGGCGAGGAAGGAAGCTATAGGAACATTACAATGTGAAACAGGCTGTCTGAAAATTAGTGACCAGGAAAAGGCAGATGAGCTAAATAGGTTCTTTTCCTCGGTATACACAAGGGAGGTACCAGTGGTTGGGACACTGCGACATAATGGGGCTACACTACCTTTGCCAAATAATTGGTTAACACAGGAAGTAATCCAAAAGAGGTTGGAAAAAATAAATGTTAATAAAGCCCCGGGTCCTGATGGAATACATCCAAGGGTACTAAGGGAACTGGGTTCTGTAATAGCCAATCCATTATATTTAATTTTTCAAGATTCACTCAACACAGGGTCTCTACCAGATGACTGGAGAAAAGCTGATGTGATACCTATATTTAAAAAGGGAGCAAGAGCAAATCCGGGGAATTATAGACCAGTGAGCCTCACTTCTGTAGTGGGGAAGCTTTTAGAAGGGTTAATAAGGGATAATATACAAGAATGTCTATTTGAACAGGATTATAAGTAGGAGTCAACATGGATTTATGAGGGATAGGTCATGTCAAACAAATCTAATTAGTTTCTATGAGGAGGTTAGTAGGAACCTGGATCAAGGTAACTCAGTGGATGTAGTCTTTTTGGATTTTGCAAAGGCTTTTGATACAGTGCCACATGGGAGACTATTGGGCAAACTAAGGGATACAGGAATTGCAGTAAATATCTGCTCATGGATTGAGAGCTGGCTAAAAGACAGGAAGCAAAGGGTTGTTGTAAATGGAACATACTCCGATTGGACTAATGTGGTAAGTGGGGTTCCTCAGGGTTCAGTATTAGGCCCTCTCCTTTTTAACATATTTATTAATGACTTAGAGGTAGGATTGGAGTGTGGTGTCTCCATTTTCGCTGATGACACAAAGTTGTGCAAGGTAATTAAATCGGAAAATGATGTGCTTTCCCTCCAAGGGGATTTACATAAAATTGAGGAATGGGCATCTAAATGGCAGATGAGATTTAATACCAATAAATGTAAGGTTATGCATCTGGGAAGGGAAAATAGCCATGCAATTTATAATCTTAATGGAGCAAATCTAGGTGTATCAGATATTGAAAGGGATTTGGGAGTGCTTGTGGACAACCACCTAGGTAACAGTGCTCAAAGCCAAGCAGCAGCTGCAAAGGCAAATAAAATATTAGCATGTATTAAGAAAGGTATAGAAGCCAGGGAAGCAAATATAATTCTGCCACTATACAAATCTCTAGTACGCCCTCATTTGGAATATGGAGTACAATTTTGGGCACCACTTCATAAAAAGGACATTTTAGAGCTGGAAAAGGTACAGAGAAGGGCAACCAAACTAATAAGGGGAATGGAGGGGCTAAGTTATGAAGAAAGACTTACCAAATTAAACTTATTTTCTCTAGAAAAAAGGCGTCTAAGAGGAGATATGATTACCTTATATAAATACACCCAGGGTCAGTATAAAGATTTGTCGGGGGAGCTTTTTGTGCCAAGAGGTTTTCAACTGACAAGAGGACATCCCTTGAGGTTAGAAGTAAAAAGATTCCACCTCAAAGAAAGAAAAGGGTTCTTCACAGTACGGGTGGTTAATCTGTGGAATTCTCTACCAGAGGAGGTGGTGACAGCGGATTCGATAGATAACTTTTAAAGGGGACTAGATTTATTTCTAATTAAAAAGGGTATTCAGGGTTATCATGGATAATTAGAGAGACAGTAATGATCCAAATTTAACATTTCCCCTTTAGACAATTGGCTAATGCTCGCTTTTTTTTTATTTATTTTTTTTCTATTTGCCTTCCTCTGGACTAATTAATAATAATAAAAAAAAAAAACATTAAATAATTGATTAATAATTAATTAACAACTAATGAATTAATAGTTAATCCGCATATTGCAGATCAAAGGAGATCTTAAAAGGTTGAACTTGATGGACTGAAAGTCTTTTTTCAACCTTAAATACTATGTAACTATGTAACTATGTATCCTGCAAAAATTATAGTGTTCAGCCAGTGGTAAATTGTATCTATCTCTCACCCACTCAAAGGTCATTATTTTGTCGTCATGCCACCATGGACCAACCCTTAGTAGGTTCTGAGACTTCCACCAACTGAGAGAGCTTTCCGGAAGATGTATCTTAAAGTGGGGATTGGGTACGATAGGGGTCAGATCTGATAGCCGAGTGTCCAGTTTTTGTGTCCAGTTCATCTCCGTCCATATTTTTAATGAGTGCTTATTCAATGGGTTTTTCAAGTTTCTTAAAAAAGTATACAGGCCTGGAATCCATATTACTGTATCCCATGTATAAGGTTACATGCTTACATTTTCCATAAATACCCAGAGCGTCTGATGTGTTTTGGAGAATGCTCCAGAGGAATGAAAGCCAGCTGCGCTGTCTTGTAATACAGTTTGAGATTCGGGTCCCTACCCTCTTTTGGAAAGACTATGAGGTCGGCCTGATTCAATTAAGGGGGCATAGGTTCTCCATTTAGTATAGCGTTAAACAAAGATGTTAGGTGCGGGGTTAAGCAAGGGCTCAAATGTCTTATAGTACAGATGAGTAAAACCGTCTGGCCCTGGGGACTTGCCAAATTTAAGATCTTGGATTGTAGATTTAACTTCCTCTTGGGATATGTCTAGGTTCAAGCTGTCCAAATGAGGTACAGGTATTTTGTGGACTTCTTGCTGTAGTAGGAAGGACTCTATGTCAGATCCGCTGCAGCGGGATTGGGATGAATATATGGTCTGATCGAAGTTTTGAAATGTTTCTTGGATAGCATTGGGGCTAAAGGAGGTTTGGCCATCAGGTAGTCTAAAGATACCATATATTATGTCCTCTCTTGGGGGGTAAAGACACTAATAATTCCTCCAATAAAATTCTGCTTTTTTTTTTGGGGGGGGGCAGGGTCCCTGGTTAGCCCCTTGGGTTATCTGTTAAAAAGAGTGGTGCAGAGACTGTGGGGGCTGTTAGCCTCCTTGTCCCTGTGTGGCCGTTTAGAATCCCTGCTGCTGCATGTTTCAGCTTTATTAAGGTGTAATTGTACAGCGTTTGACTCAAGTAGCTGCCTGTGCTGGGTCAGTTTGACTTAATTGCTGGGCCCTTTTCCTGCCAAGATGGCGACCGTCAGTCCATGGGCCTCTATGTCCCCTTCACTACCTTTGTCCCCGCTTGTGTGCTTATTTGGGATGGCCCCCCTTTATATCTCAGGCCTGTGGCCTTGTAAGGGTCGCCCCCTCAATCTCTGAGTGTGGATATGCAGGGATGGGGCGTTGAATCAGGCCTACCTTCTTGTCTGCCCGCTGCAAGATCAACAATACCTAATTTTTCAGGCATGTGTACATGCCTAATTTTTCTGGCCTCTGGTGCTGCACTGTGGCTTCAACAACCAAACCCCAAAAAAGGCACATAACAGGGATTAAACTGATAGGAGTAGTACTACTTAACACACCACTCTGGTGTAACAGTAGTGTACATTTAAAACAAAACAAAAATTCTACTGTAATAGATTGCATAGCAGTTAGTTGTCTGCAAGCGTGTGAGTCAGACCTACAGCGTCTACTCTACCAACTTCTGCAAGTGCACAGTGCCACTCATATCTGTTGTCACAGTAGCTTGGACGCATAGTACCGATCTGTCAAAACCTGTAATGATGAATGAGGTCTAGAGTAGCCTGGTTCCCTTATCCTCTACAGGTTGAGACCTAATGTTTGGGTGACTTCAGACTAACACATGAGTACAAGCAGCACACAAACTCAAAGCCGCCATCCTCCTCCTGGTGCAGCATCATAAGCCACATCAACCTCTGCTGTCCTCCTTGCCCCCTCTCAACCATCCGCCACTCCATCTCTCGCCTTGAGCAGTTCCTGCTCATCTGCCCATAGTCAGGTGCCTGTAAAGGACATGTTTGAGAAGTAAGAAGCTAATGTCACAAAGTGCCCCAAAATTGAAGTGATACGACCAACAAAGCATCTTTTTCCATCTCCTGGTTCTAAAAATCCAGGCCTTATACACGCCCCCTGATAGGTAACGTAACAAGTATTAAACTGATAAGAGTAGTACTTACAAACACGTCACTCCTATCTGGTGGCACCTTTGACTGCACGTGCCGTGCCCCAAAATTGAAGTGATACGACCAACAAAGCATCTTATTCCATCTCCTGGTTCTAAAAATCCAGGCCTTATACACGCCCCCTGACAGGTGACGTAACAAGTATTAAACTGATAAGAGTAGTACTTACAAACACGTCACTCCTATCTGGTGGCACCTTTGACTGCACGTGCCGTGCCCCAAAATTGAAGTGATACGACCAACTAAGCATCCTTTTCCATCTCCTGGTTCTAAAAATCCAGGCCTTATAAACGCCCCCTGATAGGTGACGTAACAAGTATTAAACTGATAAGAGTAGTACTTACAAACACGTCACTCCTATCTGGTGGCACCTTTGATTGCACGTGCCGTGCCCCAAAATTGAAGTGATACGACCAACAAAGCATCTTTTTCCATCTCCTGGTTCTAAAAATCCAGGCCTTATACACGCCCCCTGATAGGTGACGTAACAGGTATTAAACTGATAAGAGTAGTACTACTTAACACACCTTATAATAATGCAGAAAGAGGCAATGCAGTGAGAGGAGTCTGAAGAAGAGGAGTCAGAGGAGGAAGGTGGCTTTGAGGAGGTGGAAGACCAAACACAGCAGGAGTCCCAGGGGGCTTGTTGTCACCTTTCGGGGACCCTTGGTGGCTGGGTGGAGGAAGAGACCTTCAATGACATCAGTGAGGACAAGGAACGGGACATGGCTAGCTTGGTATCCAACCTTGTGCAAATGGGGAGTTTGCGGTTGTGCAAATGGACTGTTTGTGGTTGTTTGCGGTGCGTTAAACGGGGAGTTTGGTCTGTCACTGTGAAGCGGGCCTAACCCTTACACTACCTGATCGATACAACATCATACCTGATGTTTTAAAGCACGTTATTCCAAACAATTTAGGAATTTTAGGTAATTTATGCCCTTTATGGCTTAAAACCAGACTCTGCATCAACTATGTGATTTTCCATGGGAGTTTTGCCATGGATCCTCCTCTGGCATGCCACAGTCCAGGTGTTAGTCCCGTTGAAACAACTTTCCCATCACTATTGTGGCCAGAAAGAGTCCCTGTGGGTTTTAAAATTCGCCTGCCCATTGAAGTCTATGGCGGTTCGCCGATGTTCGCCGGTTCGCGAACATTTGCGGTGGTTCGCGTTCGCGGTTCGCGAACCGAAAATTTTAGGTTTGCGACATCACTAATTACTGATTCTCCTTTATCAGATGCATTCATAATGCAGGAAACTTAGATATGCATTTAAGTATCTACTCTACTATCTCTCACCTTACAACTTACCCACATGATCTTATTCCATCACAGCTAATATCCTCCCTCTCTACTTTACTTATCTCATATATCTATTTAACCTTTCCCTAAACACTAGCACTTTCCTTGATCTTTAAAACATGCCATAATTACACCAATTCTTAGGAAACCCTACATTGGACTCTGCTTCTGTCTCCCTATCTTCAAAACTGCTCAAGCAAACCTTCAGCAATCATTTGTGTGTCAGGCTCATGTGTCAATGAAATGTAGTATTCACAAGTGAGTTAAAATAACATTATATTCACTTGTAAAAACTTACAAGCTGTCTATACTTGCTATGGCAGTAAATACTAATATAATTAAACAGAGGCATAAGTGACTGTAATAAGTCCACAATCGACTATGTGTCAATGTACTATCCACAAGCTAAAGTAACACTATATTAACTTCAACTCCCCTCAAATATCATTCATGGTTACAAATGCCATCTTCACTTCCACCTCCAGGCCCTCTGTCTTGGGGTTCTACTGGACCCTGTACTCTCTTTCATTCCTCTCATACAATCAATAACAAAACCTTGTCATTTTCACCTAAAAAAAAAAATCTCCAAATATGTCACTATATTACACAAGACACAACTACAATTCTAATCCATTCATACCATCTCGCCTCAACTACTGCAACTTGCTCCTTGCTGATCTCCCTATCACCTGTCTGTCTACACTTCAACTCCTCTGCTAGACACATGTACCATACTAAAAAAAAAACTTAGATTGTAAGTTTGCGAGTTTTCAATCTTGTGTCAGGCCTTGGAAACAAGCTCTATGTACATTTGATTTTATGCTCAAAAACAGGGCCCTCCATTCTTTACAAGGTGTTTAATTTGTTTTCTGCTATGTACTCAACCCCTGTACAGCGCTACGGAATATGTTGGCGCGATATAAATAAAGATAATAATAATAATAATAATAAATCTCAATGGCTGCAGCTACTGTAGGTCAATTTCTCTGCTGACTTCCAATACCCTCTAGAATAAAATTAAAATTCATGACTCTAATGTATAAAGCCCTCAACAACATTGCACCCCCTTATATGTCTGCTCTCATCTCAAAATACTCCCCCCACCATCCTCTTCGCTCTGCTAATGACTTTCTTTTTTCCTCCTCTCCTATGAGCTCCTCTCACTCTAGCATCCACACTTGTTGTGCTGCCCCCTACTCTATCCACTACCTGCCTTGCCTTACTAGACTATCTTCTTGCCACAAAACCTTCAGAAACTCTCCCTAAAAATGCTACTATGCTGTCTAAAAAAAGCTCATCATGTTCTGCTGTGTTCTGCACTCTACAGCATTAAAACATTCACAGCCGCAATCTACAATGAAACTCACAATCACCTCCATTTGCTTGAGCTTATTGCTTTACGCACTGCCATCTTGCATCTATCACCCTCCGAGTCCTGTATCACACCCAAACCTGTTAAGTTTTCATTTTTTTAAGATGCTTTGGAAACCAGCACTATGCCCCTTTGATTTTAAGCTCAAAGACCGGGTCTTTAAATCTTTTGTAATGTGTTAAAATTGTTTTTGCTTTGCATTTAACTCTTATATAGTGCTATAGAATATGTTGTTGTGTTACAAATAAAGGAGCATAAATAATAAAGGCTGGAAGAAATGTCATGGGAGGAAGACAATTACCAAGAGACTGGAGAATCACAAATGAAATTTGATTCATACACTCCACTCCTCACCCAATTTAGCTGCTCGCCAATGTTTAACTTGAGACAAACCACAAAATGTCCAGCCACCACCATTCTTCATCAATTGTGACACCACCAGCACCAGTAGTGCAGCAGCTGCACCAACAACTGTCACCACACGGTCCATGTAAAACAATGGACATGAATGTCAATACACATCCCTTGCAGAGACATTCTGCGTGTTGGAAGCTCATAATGACTTGCTACTAGAGGAAGTCAGGTTCATTAGCCAAGAAATGGGAGGACACGTGAACACAGGGTGCAAGGGCACAAGGGGAGATACATGAAAGGAGAGAAGATGCACGTGCCTAAAATGATATATATTTGCAACAAGATATCTTTAAGAAACAACATGCACTCTGTTAAACAAAAGTATGGGCTGTTATACAATACTGAATTGGTAGCACTGTTAGGAAATCAAAACCAGGTAATGAGACTCAATAACTACAAATGCTTTGCCATATAAACACTTTTGATATGTACCCTGCTATTATATTTGGATATTATTCCAAATGTATTTTTGGTCTTTTTATTCCTCCCCATTTTGTTTTCACTTTTCATGTAAATCTACACATAGGGCAAAAGCTTTGTAATAAAATATTTAGACATGACAATGATACATGCTGTAAGTAAGCAAATTGGATTCCCTTCTCTGATACTGACCAGATCTATAACATACAGTTGCAAGCAAAAGTATGTGAACCCTTTGGAATGATATGGATTTCTGCACAAATTGGTAAAAAAATGTGATCTGATCTTCATCTAAGTCACAACAATAGACAATCACAGTCTGCTTAAACAAATAACACACAAAGTATTAAATGTTGCCATGTTTTTATTCAACACACCATGTAAACATTCACAGTGCAGGTGGAAAAAGTATGTGAACCCTTGGATTTAATAACTGGTTGAACCTCCTTTGGGAGTAATAACTACAACCAAACGTTGCTGTAGTTGCAGATCAGATGTGCACAACGGTCAGGAGTAATTCTTGACCATTTCTCTTTACAGAACTGTTTCAGTTCAGCAATATTCTTGGGATGTCTGGTGTGAATCGCTTTCTTGAGGTCATGCCACAACATCTCAATCGGGTTGAGGTCAGGACTCTGACTGGGCCACTTCAGACGGCGTATTTTCTTCTGTTTAACCCATTCTGTTGTTGATTTACTTCTATGCTTTGGGTTGTTGTCCTGTTGTAACACCCATCTTCTGTTGAGCTTCAGCTGGTGAACAGATGGCCTTAAGTTCTCCTGCAAAATGTCTTCATAAACTTGGGAATTCATTTTTCCTTCGATGATAGCAATCCGTCCAGGCCCTGACGCAGCAAAGCAGCCCCAAACCCTGATGCCCCCATCAACGTACTTCACAGTTGGGATGAGGTTTTGATGTTGGTGTGCTGTGCCTCTTTTTCTCCACACATAGTGTTGTGTGTTTCTTCCAAACAACTCAACTTTAGTTTCATCAGTCCACAGAATATTTTGCCAGTACTGCTGTGGAACATCCAGGTGCTCTTGTGCAAACTGTAAACGTGCAGCAATGTTTTGCTTGGATAGCAGTGGCTTCCTCTGTGGTATCCTCCCATGAAATTCATTCTTGTTTAGTGTTTTACATATCGTAGATTCGCTAACAGGGATGTTAGCATATGCCAGAGACTTTTGTAAGTCTTTAGCTGACACTCTAGGATTCTTCTTCACCTCAGTGAGCAGTCTGCGCTGTGCTCTTGCAGTTATCTTTACAGGACGGACACTCCTAGGGAGAGTAGCAGCAGTGCTGAACTTTCTCCATTTATAGACAATTTGTCTTACCGTGGACTGATGAACAGCAAGGCTTTTGGAGATACTTTTATAACCCTTTCCAGCTTTATGCAAGTCTACAATTCTTAATCGTAGGTCTTCTGAGAGCTCTTTTGTGTGAGGCATCATTTACATCAGGCAATGCTTCTTGTGAAAAGGAAACCCAGAACTGGTGTGTGTTTTTTATAGGACAGGGCAGCTGTAACCAACACCTCCAATCTCATTTCATTGATTGGACTCCAGTTGGCTGACACCTCACTCCAATTAGCTTTTGGAGATGTCATTAGTCTAGGGGTTCACATACTTTTTCCACCTGCACTGTGAATGTTTACATGGTGTGTTCAATAACAACATGGTATCATTTAATTCTTTGTGTGTTATTAGTTTAAGCAGAGTGCGATTGTCTATTCTTGTGACTTAAATGAAGATCAGATCACATTTTATGACCAATTTGTGCAGAAATCCATATCATTCCAAAGGGTTCACATACTTTTGCTTGCAACTGTATGCACATGTTAATCATTTTTCATTTAATTTTTTAATGCAGTTTTGTTTTAATTTTATTTTTTAAAGTTTGCCAGGCTCTTCCCTCCCTTAGGATCACAATGCACCACACAAATGGTTTTGTTACTTTGCTGACCATACTGATTGCATATTAAAAGTTTTTCACTAAATATTTGAAAAGTGAAACACTTTGTCCGGCACTTAATTTCTAATGGATTAATGATTTTTGCACTTTAAAAGAAGTAAAATGTGTGTTAGTGATCAACTATACATTCAAATAAAAAATATATTCAATCATAGGATTCCACGTGTAAAATGAAGTTTACACACCAGATTGATAACACTGTTTTATTAAAACAATGGTATTGGTCAGTGAATACACAAAATGCTTAAACGGAGGAAAGTGAAAGAGTTATGTAGGACAAGCAGGGAGACAAGACATCATGCTAATAAGACAAATCAGATTGATGTGGATGCAGGAAGACTAGATTGTTCACAATGGGATATTCAACATCAAGAATTACTACATGTGTGGGTAAGAATTTGCTATGACCAATTATAGGCCTTGATATGGTCCAATTGTAATCAAATCATTACTATTAACCCCTGTTGGTGTAGTTTGTACATGGGTAGATTACAATTTGTTCTGTGGCAGTGTTTTATGGTGTGAGCAGATGTGTTTAACCATTTGAGATAATTATTGGAAAGGCAGAGCTATTGTTTGTACAGTAATGGCTACTTAGGGCTTTGACATGTGTAGGCGTCATGATTTCCTGTTGATGCGGACACTCATTGAATCTTAGCAAGTGACAAATGGCATGCACTGCTATAACATATCTTGTAAACCAAAGAGGAGTTTCATGTATATAGCACTAAGTAAGCATTGATTTGCTAGGAATTTTAACGAACACCATGTGATTGCACTTGAGCAAATAAAAAATAATTTACTAAAACTAAAACTTATCCTGAGCCCTGTAAGATAATTATAGTTGTTTCAGCAACTAGGACAAAAGTTATATAAGAGAGCAAATGGGAATCAACTAACATATAAGAGATATAGAGATATACTAGAAACACTTTATTATATTAGTATTGAAGAAGTCACTGACTAACCCTTTCAAAGATTTGCACTTGTGGGAGAGCATTTCCAGTTTAATTATATCCATTCGTAATCAATTCAGAAATCATATAAACCAATATTTCATCAGTAGAAAGATTTAAAAGGGCATTGAAAACATATGTTTCTTTGTTGCATCTGAAATATTGACTTTTAGAATGTACCATTGCATATGAATTTTTTTCAAATAATGTTCTCAAATCAGATCCCCCCCCCCCCCAAAAAAAAAAAAAACATATTCAATGTCTAACTGATCTGGGAGGATGGCCCTGTCCGTCAGTATAGATGTGTCAGTCATACTTGCATGCATATGATCTGTACACTGCCTGTTCATTTCAATTAAGTTTTATCAGGTTTTACTTGATAGTTTTCAGCAAAACACAAATGTTTAAAGTGTGCTATTTTAAATACATAAAAAACAAGGTGCTCAGTGTACTCCTTTTAAGTATTCATTACAAAGGCATACAAGATAAAATGCATATGCAAGGATTAATAAATCTTTGTCAGGAACTAATATATCTACAGAACAAGAATTGGCAGTTAGGTGTAAAAAGGTCTTTACTCAAAGCAAGAAGAAAAAACTACTTTTATGTTGCAAGATGTGTAAATTATGGATGTCTAGATATATAGAGGAGATTAGAATAAGGTGTACAATATTTAACTTTTCTCACAGAAGGCTTATCAGAGATCTCAATGCCAGATGTCAAAGGCTGAAGTTATTTATTTTGTTAAACCAACATCTGAGATCGCAAACCTCTTTTTCAGTACTTTAAAATGTTGCACCGCATTGGATCACAAAAATATATTTTTTAAAGGATATTTCTACGTGGAATCACGCTCTACAGTATTACATGGTGTTACTTCTAAATGTAACACCATCAGAGTATCAGAAATACAATTTCAATCATCAGTTTATTTTCCATCAGGACAAAGTTGTTTTTGCAATATCAGAGTTTCTATTTAAATATCTAATTTTCATTGTGAACAAGAAATGTTGTTTCTTTTTTGAACAAGAAATGTTGTTTCTTTTTGTCCCAGTTCACAGTTAGAATAAAAGTTGCACACTTGAATTCTCACATGTGTATACAATGTAATTCCATGATTGGTGGGGAGGTCTTCTTCCACCAAGACACACCATCCGTATATGGATTGTGAAATATCAAGGCTTCTCAGATGTTGAAGAATCATATTCTGTGAAGGCTAGTCCACACCACTTTAGTAAAATAAGTTATCTGCAGATGTGTTTGCTTCTACACTTACATTATCTTGATACATTATTGCCTGGGTTATCAGCCCTTCAGCAGTGACTATATTTGGACCACTGTGTTCAAATATATTTCCTATGTTATTTGGAATTTCGCTAGGCGAAATGTTTTAGAAAAAAAACATACATTTACATTTTTTACACATAATTATTTTTAATGTAGGGTTCCATTTTTTGACTGATCCTGGATCTATTTTCTCAGTACTGTGTGTCACTGTAATCTAATGAGCTTCTCAATGAACCTAATGAAACTAGCAGTTTTAGATATTAGAGTCATGTATCTAATATCTTGCAAATGTGGAATGAGATACATAGGTAAAACCTACAGAGAATTCAGAAGAATTCTAGAACACATCTATAATATAAACAGAGAACATGACACCCCAGTGGCAGTTCATGTCAATACTAAACACAATGGTAATGTTAAAGTACTTTCATTTATGGCCATTGATCATGTTGAAAAAACATCAGAAGGGGTAATATAGATAATGAATTGTTAAAGATGGAGGCAAAATGGATTTATTTATTAAAAACTAGGAAAGCATATGGCCTAAATGATGGTTTTACTTTTTCTCCCTTCATTTAAGATATTGATAATTAATGTTCTATATGATGGGAAATGTTGAGCTAACAACATAATCTTGAAGTTAAGTTTTAACTTGTATAAAGGTATCAAAATGAACAAGATAAGCAATATAGTTAACTAAATAAGTGGAATTCATTATAGACTATATCATGATAACATCAATAGGAGACATTGTTCAGAAAATGTTAATGTCAGTCTTGTTGAAAGAGTGATATATAGTATAAAAGTAAATATGTAGACAAATCAAGTATGATATAAGAGATAAACAGCCACCCTAGTATATGTATCTAGGTGAGCAAGAGATATTTCATAAACCACTTCGTTAGAAAGTCATATAATCATTATATAAATAATATCCATTAGGGAGGTAATAAAATAATTTAAATATTAATGATGGAATTTATATTAAAGAAAAAAATGTGATATAAAATATGGAAATCCTCCATAATGACTTGGATATAGTGAATTGAATGAAAATCTAGCAATTCCAACTGATAAGTAATAATATGGATGTTATAAAATCAAATATATATTGTCATATTATTCTCTAATAAAACTCTGGGATTTTATTTTATTTTCTTAAATATACATTTCCCAATTTTCAATTTGTATAAGATAATTGAATATATATTTATACAAAGAACTGAATCTGAAATAAAAAAATCCTTAATATAAAAATAGACTCCACAAAAGTATTGATTTAAATCAGATATTTCAAAATTTCTGATGAAGATGATGAATTTTAAATAATAATGAATTCACTTAATAATTTGACTTCTGTATGGTTCACTAATAGATACCTTAAACAGCTTTGAGTATATGTTGCTCTACAATAAAGTATAATGAGACATATATAATATTTTAAAGTTAGTTCACTATTGTTTTTAAACGCAGTCACAATCTCCATGACAACCAGAAACTATAAAGAGATGTTTACTGGTCATGGCGGTGACGTGCGTCGGGTCAGACGTAGTGACGTGAAACGCGGGTTAGTGACTGTTAGCTAATTTATTTCATAATGAGGAAATTAATATCTAAGAATATTATGATTATAAAAAGTATGTCAGCTTGTTTCTTATCTTGTATCTTACTAGAATGTTTAAGTGCGTCATCTGTAGAATGTTTACGTTAATGTTCTTTAAAACATCTGTTTCCTATATCCTGTCTTTGTTTCAGATACTACTGAAACAAAGTATCTATAGGAAGCCAGGAATTAGATAAGGATCGTTTTGCTGAGTTAAACAGAAAAAGACACTTGCTTGCAAATATGTATTTAACACTATTTTCAACTATGCTTTTAGCAGCTGTGACGTATGTTATGCTATATAAGGAACTGGCCGTCCAAATAAACTCAGAGATTATTCTGATGACACTGACTTCTGTGCATTATTTTCTCTCATTATATCTTGGTACTCAGATATAATAATATACACACATCAGAATACATGATTACTCACTAATCTGATCCTATCAGTGACGTCATCACGAGGCGTCCTAACGGCGGTCTCCACGCCAGTGTGCTGCTCTTTACTCCATGGACACAGTGCAATACAGAATAACTAAGACAGATATTTAGAAATGATTCCATGAGAGGCCCAGCAGCACAATCAGGCTCTAATTTAAGAGATTTCTCAAGATGAAAAAGAATATTTCCGAAAGCAAACGCAACACTATAAGCACTTTATAAACACTATCTTAATAATGGAGTCAGACATACTCGTGACTCCTTAATAGCACCTTAGATCCTTATTTTTTACACTTACACTTTAATTTAAGATTGCACCAGATCCTTAGTATGTGCCAGTTTGCATAGTAGGTTATATTTACTTAATCCCTGAATGAAATGCAGCGTCTGAATACGTTTTAAAGATTTTAACGAAGTTATTAAAAGCTATGTTTTATTTACCTATTTGTGTCTCTTCAAGACAATTGGGAATAATAGGTGTGCACTATAAGAGGGAACCTTTGTCAGTTTTTTTTATATGTCTTTTTGACCCTCAGTGGCATCCTATTAATGGTTCATTACTAAAAAGTCTACACCTAGAGCCACCAACCCCCCCCCCCCCCCTTTTTTGTAACTATAAAATCTGTTTAAAACTTTTAGATTCTTTTTAATTGTTTTAAATATATGGGAATATTGAATAGAAAGTAGTGTTCAAGTAAATCTCTCAAAGTTAAAAGCCTGTCAAATTAGAACCCAGAATGGTGCCTAGAAGCCTAAATGTACTGTTAGTGGAAAGCTGTGATAATCTCCGACCCCCCCCCCCCCCCCCCCACACCAAAAAAAAAAAAAAAAACTGTGAAGATGGGTTACAATTCCTCGCTATGAATGCCTCCACTTCTTTAATATGACATAGTGAACAATAAATCACAACATTTAGCCATAAAATCATGAAACAAAAGGTCCAACAAAAATGTAATGTGAAATCAGACAGTACATCTTTTTGCAATTACTGAATGCATTTTTCATTTAAATAAGTGTTTTGTGTGTCAGCTATGAGCAAGAAAGGTATGGTTCTGCTCTCACTTTTATTTATAATCAGACTTCGTTATTATTGATTTAAATAAAAGCTACTATACGGCATTTGTTTCGTATATTGTGGTATCTTAGTGAAGAAACAACAGTCCACAATGGCCTGGAGAATGGCAAACAGTGACAGTATCTGTCATGCCAAATCACCGGAACCTCCTCCATTACTATAGTGATATGCATACAATATGTACTTTGAAGAACAAAACTTGATAATGGGCAAATTGTTCAATCTCGTTGATTGAAATTCTCTCTTAACAGGAATAGGCTATGCAAAATAATATTTCCATTAGCTCTATTGAAAACAGTAATAAGAAGTGCCAAATTTATATTATAGTAGTTTGAAGATTTTGTGCATTCATGACTTCCTCTCATCTGTAGACACAGGGCAAAAACAAAAACACAGGGAGGTTCCAGTGCAACACAATGGCATCTAATAGTTAATTAATGAAAAGCTATAGTATGTTTCTCTTAAAACATTTTGCTTGTTAAATATAGAGCTTTTATTTCTTTGGCACTAGGTAAAATAAAGCTCTTTCAATATAAGCAACTAGCAAACTGCACTTTAGTACTCACAAATACATTTATAATACAAATTGTTCATTGACATTATAGCAATTTTTGTGTATTATATTGTGAATTGTTTATTCAGATCACTGGTTATTAGTATTCAGATTAATATGCAATGTATTTATGTATGAAATGCAAGAGAATTGTATTAATTTACTGTGTGGTTTTGATTTGTTTCAGTTTTATTAAGCCATTGTTTCATTATTTATTTCAAAGTGGTATTTTCTTATGTCTGAATAAAAATATCTGTTTTATATGTAATTAATAATAACACATTTATACAGCACTTTTCTCTCAGAAGGCACTCAAAGCGTTTAGGAGAGAGGAAAAAATGAGAACTGTAACTTACTATATAACTAGTTGACTCCTTCATAATAACCACTAAAACAAGTTGGAAAGATGGTAACTCGTGGTAATTAGGGGGAAAAAAATTATATATCTTCTTTCTGGAGCACTGTTTTCATTTTATTTATATATTTTTTTTTTGTCTTTGCATTTATATAACAAAATCTAATTAACCCTCCGCAAGCACAAATTGTCGACTTACCAATGGAATGCTAATTAAATGATAGTGATTGCGATAAAACAGTCAGAAGACTAATTATTAGTCGACATATATAATTTTAAATTTCAAAGGTCAAAGAGTTAATAAAATTGCATTCTGTGCATGAAAAAACAAACTAAAAGGCAAGTCACATATATTATTTATGCAAACGTCTATTGTGCTTACGTTTTTTTTTGTTTATTATCCTGTTTACTTTCAAAAACCATCCCCATCAAAATATAATTAGCTTTTGTTAAAGGTACAGATAGTTGAACTGCAGAGGGTCTTACTTCCACTACCACTTATTTTGCTGCCTGCTATTTAATAACTGCCAGTTTCCGATACTACACCCTGTACATTTTTAAACATTAGAAGTTCAGCATAACTTGTTAATACAAATGTTTCCCTTTTATTCATTTTGTTACAGTATATATTTTTGTAGTCTCAGTTGGTTTGTGGATCCCCTAAATGATCTGGATCAGATATTATAGAGTCATAACAATCACTATGGAATCAAAATAATAACAGGTCGTGCCAAAATTGAATACGTGTGGACAATGGAATACGGTATTCTACATATATTCTTTAAATAAAAACCAGCATAATTTCTGTGATGGTAGGGCGTGAAGTCCAGTTTATTTAATTTATTTTATTTAGCTGAATTTTAACGCCTCACAATAAAACTACGGTTACGTCTTTAACATGTCTTGTTAGGTGCTTTAGGGAAAGCACTGTGTATGTTTGATTGTAAGCTCAATAACGGGGCCCTCCATTCTTTTGCAGTTCAAATAGTTTTTGACTTGTACATAACCCCTGTATATCAATACAGAATACGTTGGAGCGTTAAAATAAAAGGATAATAATAATAAACAAAGCTAAACACTATTGTATCACAGCTCAACGTCCAATATTCCACAAATTCCCAACTGCTTTGCAAATTATTTCCTTCATTTCTCCTCGTTACTTTATCTCAGATTTTTATAATGCTGCTCAGTTTTAGGTTCATTCTGTCAGACACCCACGTAGCTTTCAGAGCTTCAAACATTTTTTTTACTATTTACTTTTTTCAGAAAGCATGTCACTCAATATTTACAATACAATTTACAGAAATTAGAGAGATTAAACTTCACCATGGTGCACACCCACCACAACTACCTCAATGCACATTATACATTTTGTCTCACATCGCCAACAATCTCAAGAGTGTAAGCTTTCAGAAAGACCTCTACTCTTTATGTATTCACATGCATATATTTGTATGGTCAAGTAATTTTGATTTTCTTTTTGTTTTTAAAGTCTCATTTGTTATGTTTGTGTGTAAACAATACAATTCTTTCTTCATCCTATAGACAGTCATTGGTCATATAAACAAAACTATTTCTATCTGCTGTAATTATAATCACTGTTTACAGGTTTATTGGACAAATATTTAATTTAAAGTACAGTAAACGGCTTTTGAGAGACACATCCCTCATTTTCAAGTCCGAAACGACTCTGACTAACCTTTAAAATAATAATTTATTTATTTAAGGTGCCCCACACCAATCTGACACATGTGAAACCTAAACATCTCACTTTTAAAGCAATTTGAACATGGTGCTCAGTAAAAATTATTTGCCTTAAAATGCAATAAAATTTGGACTTTTCAGCTAATTAGACATCCAAACCAAAAGAATAAGAAGAGGCAGAACATATGGCAAGGGAGAGCGTTGAAGTTAAGTCCTATGACCTCTGTGTATTTTCCTGCCTGGAAGGCTCTCTAGTAGATACCCCAAATACTCACAATTATGATTTTTCTGTTGCCCCAGGCCACTCAGATTAATGCCCCCCTCACACCCTACTTACAGCTCCTCCTTAGCCTGTTCTACATGTAAAATCAAAAGTTTATATACTGTGTGTGTGTATATATATATATATATATATATATATATATATATATATATATACTGTCTAGAAATATCACTGCATAAAGACAATTATGTACATATACAAACATATTCAATGTACTGCATCTTCAGACAGCCTTCAACCTCCTGAAAATGTGCTGCCTCTCAAGAAGTGATGCAACAAAGACAAAAGTATTTCTCTCTTCAAAAACTCAGATTTTCTCTAAAAATGTATTTATGTCAATGGCATACACAGCTGCTAGTGTTAATTTGTTACCTACTTCACACACATGATCCACTACATCTATAACCGCAAATAGTATACCTTTTAAAACCTACATATCATGTCACTTTATAAATGACAATAAAAAAACAAATCTGTATTAAATATATTTATTAATTATAAATGGGTATAACAGTCAGCTTAAGCAAATGTTAGGCAAATTATGACACGAGGTGCTCAATTATTATGGGAAAAGTCCCATCATCAAAAGTATAACAAAAACATTTTTTTTTTTTTTTTTACTTTTCTACCGATTTGTACATGCCACATTATGAAAATAGGGCTCATTTAACAAACACCATCTTTGCGATACTGTTCCCAACTGATATATTTTACCTAGAAAAAAAATTATGTTTACATAAGTATTTTCCAAGAAGGTTAATTACTTTTTCAATACATATGTTTAAATAAGAAGGACCACAATCTTTTCCAGTTTTAACATTATCTTTTTTGATATTTTTTCCATTACATAAGATGAGCTGCACTTAAAGGCACTAACAACGCAATGTAGATGAAAATAAAAGATAAAGACACTCAAAGAAAAAAGAGGATTTCACATTAATCTTCTGTACATCTTCTGTACATGGTTTATTGCCAGTATTTGCACAATGATAAACATATACCTATAAATACACTAAAGAATTAACAGAGATGTTATACGAAAAGAAAAACATTTGTTTCTTGATGCAGCACCTTAAAAAGTGATCTTTTTGTACATATATTTCTACAAATACCTCCATAAAACCAGCAGCACACCTCTGCATCAAGACTCATCAGTGTATCATTAACAATGCTGCCAAATTAATCTCACAAAATACAACAGAACTGATCCATAGCGCAACAAATTACTCATATTCCCCTTAAACAAGCAGGAAGATACAGTACATTGTAGTAAGGATATATATTTTAATTGTACAGTGTGTTGCATGTGGGATTACAGACTCAGATTTGGAAGAGAAGACAAAATTCGGGATGCAGAAAATAACTAAAGCAAAATAGATCTGAGGAAAAATAGATTATTTTATATGAAAGGAATTATATATACAATTTACCCTCTCAAAAAACGAGAAATAAGGAATATAGGATGAATATGGGAAAAATATTTTAGTCCAGGAGAGAGGGACTTTCTTTGCAGTACCCAAGTTAATATTTTAGAATTGAGAAATAAAAAAAAATGTTTTTTTTTTCTAAATGTAATTATATTACAGGAAACACAATTTCTCAGTGTTAAAGCGCATGGTTGTGCTCTCTAAAGAAGACAAATATATGGAACATTCAGGAACTTAAATTCGTACTTCAAATAAATATTGTAATTAGCACAAAAAAGCATACTTCCCATTTTTTATTATGTACTGATTCATTTTATATGTACTGATTCATTTTAAACATTGATATGAACAAATTAATTAGTATAGAAAGCTAAAAAATAAATAACAAACAGCCTCCAAAAACCTCAGGTATGAAACGAATGATAAATTCACAGAATATAAAAATAAATCAAAATGTTTACCATCCATACATTTTCTCTTGGCTATTTTCATTATTTTATGTGGTGCAAAGCAAGTGTGAAGTTAAATGATCATAAAGCCCGTAGGTAATGCATAGGAAAAGTTTATATTATGGGGTGTGAAGAAAATAATACATACTGAGCATGCTTGTGAAATGGACTCCACTCTGATTCATCCGGCTTCAAAAAGGGATGGTGGCATGCAGAATTCATATCCATCAAGTAAATGTATGACAAGCAGCACAATTTGTGCCAATGCAGCAAATCAACAAGAAGGTCCTCAGCTGCTTTGGAAATTTCGCTGTACTACCTGCTCTTTTGTACTAAGTGACCAAAATGACCTACCAAATCTGCATAAAATACATGCAAGTGGGAGGGAAAATCTTAATAAAGAATACTATTGCATTACTAGAACAAACCAGTTATTTTTTTCTGGGCAAGTCCAACACAAAGCATAAATAAAGAGATGCAGCTATTACAGAGGGACAGGGCCTGTGGCAGCTCTTGCCTTGTTTACAAATGACATTTGGTTATGAATCTTACCATCTCTAATTTTCACTTGAAGCAGCAAATATAAGAAATCCAAGTATAATTTTTTTTAACAATGCACACAAGCAAATTTGATAATATTATTTAATGTCACTGATTGATACACTGCTGAAGAAGGGATATTAACATAATCCCAATGACTTCAACAGAATGGTTACTTTATTTTAATTTTGTATGTTTACAAAACATGTAAAAACTTTCAGGAAGAGACACATGAGTGCGCACAGGAATTAATCCGTTACATTTTATTAAGTTAGCTTGATTTAAGTTTAATACTGTTGTCTTCTGATGTTGGGATAATTACTGCAAAAGTCTCATGCAGGCCACTGGGCAGCTGTCTGTTCAGGAAAGATAAAACAGAAAATAAAAGATGACAAAAAAGGGCAAGGAAAAGGGTTGTAACTGAGTGGTAAGTCTTTTGATGATCAAGAACTGCCAAATTATACAGTGAAGGTATGAGGGAGAACCACAAGAGCTGCATTCACAGTCACTAGCTTTGACCAGACTGATCTGCTGTTGGGTCAACTATTCCAGCTCCGGTCTGTGCCCGCTTGATATAGAGGTTCAACAGTTTCATCTGGAGTGAAAAAAACAGAAATACATCATAAGGCTAAATACATTTATTGTAAAGCAAATTAAAATAAACTGATGCCTCAAACATTCTCTTTCAATGTGAATCAATTATCTTTGGGTACTCTATCCCCATCCAAGGAAGTACAGTTTCTTTGACAAATGAGAGTAAAAATGACACCTGACAGACTGTCTCCAATATGGTGTGGCGCATACTTCAAGGCTAACTGAGACTAGAAAAAACTTGTGGCATGCCCACCATACATGCAATTGAAAACTTGAATTCTAATCAAACCTATGGTCCCATTGAAGGTTGGGAACCTGATAAAAGTATAAAACCTCTTATGTTTACAGTTAAAAAAAAAAAAAAAGGTGTTTTGTCAGGGTCAGACTGCCCGCAAATTAAGTCACACTTAAGTGTAATTGGTATTGTAGCCCCTAAGATTATTTAGGAAGGGAATAAACACAAAACAGAGAAGGGATAAGAATAGGAAGCCAATAAATATTTCTAGATTAGATAGCCAACAGCCAACCAACAGCGGCCTCCCTTTATTTCTTAAATCACTTTAACAAGTGATAAAAAAAAAAACATGACAATAAAATTATTCCCCCCCCCCCCAAAAAAAAAAGAATATATAAAAACAACAAAAAGGTTAAGTTTTTCCAAACAGAATTTACAAAATAATACACTTTGGCTAATCTTGCTCATGCACACTTACTTTACTGCTTGTAAGTTGACTAAGATGAGGTTTCAGGTCTTCCCCAATTACTGCATGGATAGCCACAAGGCAGAAGACACATGATTTACGAACACTGCTCTCAGAATTATCATAGCCCTGGATGAAAAAAATAAAAATAAAACAAACACACAAGATGTAATTTTACACTTTTACTACTATGGATATGTATTAAAGAGTGAATTGTTGGTGAATCTACTGGATATGTCGAATCTACCCATCTCCCTCTCTATCCATCTATCTCGATCTAGATCTGTATATCTGTCTATCTCGATCTAGATCTGTATATCTGTCTATCTCGATCTCGATCTGTATGTCTGTCTATCTCGATCTGTATGTCTGTCTATCTCGATCTCGATCTGTATGTCTGTCTATCTCGATCTCGATCTGTATGTCTGTCTATCTCGATCTCGATCTGTATGTCTGTCTGTCTATCTCGATCTCGATCTGTCTGTCTGTCTATCTCGATCTGTCTGTCTGTCTATCTCGATCTGTCTGTCTGTCTGTCTATCTCGATCTGTCTGTCTGTCTATCTCGATCTGTCTGTCTGTCTATCTCGATCTGTCTGTCTGTCTGTCTCGATCTGTCTGTCTGTCTGTCTCGATCTGTCTGTCTGTCTATCTCGATCTGTCTGTCTATCTAGATCTATCTAGATCTATCTAGATCTGTCTATCTAGATCTGCCTGTCTATCTAGATCTATCTAACTAGATCTATCTATCTAGATCTATCTAACTAGATCTATCTATCTAGATCTATCTATCTAGATCTATATTTATCTATCTATCTATATCTATATTTATCTATCTATCATCTATATTTATCTAACTATCTATCTATCTATATAGATCTAGCCAGCTATCTATCTATATAATAGATATATACATATTATATAGATATATAGATGTATATATCATGTTCTGCATATATTAAGGAACTTACCTTTATAAAATATATTTATACAATAAAATAAATCAATGTATGCTTTGTGATCAGATTATTATGACTTTACTTGGATTTCACATGTAACCATGTTACTACTGTCTATAACCAAGTTCACTCCCATACTGTAACACAAATGTAAAATAAACTGCTATCTGTATGTTTGAATTACAAAGCCTTGTTAGAAGGGAAAAAAATTATAATTCTATACATTTTTGAATTACTTAGTATTTGTGTTGACTCTTACTCAGGTTATGTAAGGCCTGAAAAAGGAAAGCAAATTATGTGTATGTAAATGTAGTGAGCAATTTAGCAGCATTTGTATAAGATTATTTTAACTATTGAAGTTGTTTTTACTTTATAGGCATAAAATACTTTGTCTGCCTGACCAATTAATCTGTGTAAAGCACAAAGACTGATGATACATGCATAGGATAGACTGATGATGTCTTATTAGACTAATTACATGTCTTACCTGTATTAATCCTGGCACAATTTCAGGGAGGAGTTGGGCCAGGACTTCTTTTGATACTCTCTCTGTCACTTTTGTTTGCATTTTAATTGCAGCTAGATTTATTGGATAATCTGCTGTCTGGATAATTGGACACAATACTTTGATACACTGATCTGGGCTAATAGAAGTTGCTAAAGTAGATGCAGCATCTTCTGCAGCCTTTACAACCTAAATAATAAAATCACAGTTGTTAGGTAAAACAAGAAAAATATATCTTATCATATATTCTGTTCCATACACTGTAAATACAAATTTCTTACACGGCTACTGTAGTGTTCATACAATAGGGTTTCATTTGTTTGTCTAGTTATTGATAAGAAATAAAACGAGCATTTGTATAAAAATAGAATACTGTAATCTTAAATTTGAGGTTAAATGGACACTGAAAGTATTGTTTTCTTACTTGGATCTTAAAGAGGATATTTAATAATGTGCCATGGTTTTCTCTTTTTAAGAGAAGCTCTCAAAACATAAAAGCGGATTCAAGTGTTTAACTGATCTAGGGCCTGAAACCTTGTCAGCAAATAAGCAGTAATTTTGATGTATAAAAGTAATATTATTTGTGCAATTTAAAAATATGATTTCTTTATTATTATGTCGGTGTCATTATACAATAAACAGGGTAACACAGAACCCATTACTCAAGATGCTAATACGTATCAGGAAACCCACATGGACTACAACAGATACTCTAATGCACTGTCTATTAAAGTGAAAGCCCTATGGGCAAACTTTACTTATTTACTTGCAAAATGCTTACTCAAATTGTGAGTGCTTATTTCTTATGTATATTTAAAATGAAACTAATTATATATACAATATCATAAAGATCGCCTTTTTTTCTATTGTTTCGTAGGGCTGTGTCTAATCAAGAATTTAAGTAAAATGCAGGATTTGGTGTAATTTTACAAGTAGACACATAATTCTACACCTTGCATTTTACATGGATTTACGCATTTCAGAGGGAGATACTTAATTTTAAATGAAGGCAATTGGATATATGTGTAACATTACTGAAAGAAGCTACAGCAGCTGAAACATATCAAATATAATGTTACAAATGTGCTAAAAACATAACTTTCTTACCTCCTTATGTGGATCCTTGTGAGCTTCCAAGGTTTTCATAATTGTGAGCTCTGCATAATTCTTAAATCTTGAAGGCTGATTCTTCAGTATCTCTCTTAACACACGAAGAGCCATAGCACGGATTACATGCTAAATCAGAAAATATAAGAACATTCTTAATGATTTAAAATGAAACTAATTAAAAATAACAAACGTGGAAGATACTTGAAGGAGTCGATGACTGTGCAGTATCAGATGCAACTGAGTAATCTTTAAACTATAACATTTCATATGATTTTTCCCTTCAAATCAGAGAATGTGACAATCAAGGATATCTGCATAGTTATAAACCATGGGTGTGCATTACTGAAAAAGGTGAGGATATTTAAATCACAACAATTCCTTAAACTCACATTTGATTTTTGATACAAAGAAAAAACAAAACATGCAGTACACAGACACAGTCTGTTTGAGCATTCTGCCGGTTTACATATATTATCTTTTAGTGTAATTTGCTGATACTAGAAACCTTCCGTGTTCATTCACATTCACTGAAAAAAGCAATGGCTGGAAACACAAAAGTTGAATAATATTAATTCTGATGATGCAATCCTCATAATGAATTAGTAAAGTAATTCTGTATTATGCAAATATGCAGCTTGTGAATAATTTGCTGTTTTGAGGTGCTAATTAATGACATATGTTTTTTTTGCAAGTACTCACATAAAAACAACCTATCCCCAGAGTTATCATGCAGTTAGATGCCCTCTGTCATCTTTATTATAAGCACAAGGAGTTGCAAATTACCATATGGAGCCTCACTTTAGCATAATACAACACAAACTATGTTGAACATCTCTGGAATTAGTGACTCTAGAGAAAAATGGCTTGAAGGATGTATAGACACTGTGAAAGTTCTTTAAGGAGCAAACTTGATTTTAGGAGGACAGTGTCACTTTATTTTTCAGAATTCTGTTTCAGACAATTATGCATTATAAGAAACACTGCACTGCCACTTTTATAAACTCAAACTAAAAAAAAAAAAAAAAAAACTCTTAACTAGTTAATACGCTTTAGGAACTTGCAATTAAAATGAAAGCTTAAGAAAGAAAAAGAGGGGGAAATGGAAAATAATGAAAACTTGCCTCTTTGTCCCCAAGAGTTTCAAGTAAAAGAAGTAAAATGGTCTTGAAATGCTCATCCCAGACATTAAATGCCTCTTCCCGAGTACATCTCATAAGTTCACACAGTGCTGCTTTCCTCTCCTCTATCCGTTCATTGTGGTTTGACAGCTCTTTAAGAAGCTCTCCAACTAGTTCAGAGTAATCCAAAGGAAGGTCTGCTGTAAAAAAAAAAAAAAAACAAACAAAAAAAAAACATTACATTACATGCTTTAATCTACATAAATAGTATAGGAAAGCACTAAACAGACACACAAAAACACAGCTAAAGTGTGAGCATAATGAAATGCATAATTTAATGTGGAAAATCTTTTAGAGGGGTCCATTACAGAAACCGTTCTATAATATATCCTCTATTAATATTTTGCTGTTGTTCAGTCATGTGGATAGCCAGTTCCTTCTCCAGTGGGCCTCAATTTGTCTGACCTCTCTGCTATGACCTGCCCATCTTGGGTGACCCTACATGATATAGCTCACAGCTTCACTGAAGTACACAAGCCCCTTCACCACGACAACGTAGCAACCCATCTATTATTACAGTGTACTGAATTTATGCAAGAAAAAAAAAGAAAGATCGATCATCATTTTGTAAACATTGTATGTGTAAATCGCACAAAGTGCATTTACAGAATATAATCTGCCTCCTAACATCTGTCTAAATGTGTATAATAACCTATTTAATGTGTATACAAATCAACAAGGCTGTGATACGAACACTAGCTTCATTTTAAGTGAACTTGGTGCAAGGTCCAACATACTACTGTCACTAGCTGTACTTTTACATTTCAGGTGTCTTGAGAAAACTCAAAAGGACAAAATCCCCCTAAAATTAAACCTCTGTCAAATTAAATATAATTCTTAGAGAAGATTAACTATCTATGTAAAAGTTTTATGCTTCATGCAGAGCGGAAAACTGCCATTTTAAAATCAATGCTTGTCACGGAAACAAAGACAGTTGCACTGATTGTATTCAAGAGGTAGAAAAAGAGCCAATCAGGCTGCAACTGCTTTCTAAGCTGTAATGGATTCGTGGTCTTTGTTCCTTAGCAGGTCACAATGCCTAACATCCAGAGGCATATAATAAAATATATTTATCACATATAAAAGTTGTCAAACTGTGATTTATCGTCACGCTTGCGAGCCTCGTGTAACGAGGAGAGCCATTTGTGGCCCGTAGGTAAGCGAGGTGAGCACGCGCTCGAAAAAAAAAACGGCTGTACCACGAACTGGAAAAGACAGCGAAAACACACAAATATGCCTCAAATCCACACATACACAGCACAGGGGGAGAGCCAGGCAGTTTGCAAGTTAATTTGAGGCATATTTTGTCCTTTTAAACAAAAGAAAAAATCGCTGAAGCAGTAAAAAAAATCGGCGGCCGAAAAAACGGAAAAATAAATTTAGAAACAAGATAAAAACAAGGCTCAGCAAGGCCAGGCATGCAGAACATAAAAAATACACAACGGCAAAGACACTAACACTTGCAACGCCAGGCACGCAGGACTTTGAAAATAAAACCAACGGCAGTCAGCGTGTGCCACGCAAACATTCAGCAGAGACACAGAGGAGAAAGACACAGGGAAGGGACAGGGAGGAGATTGTGGAAAGAGACACATAGCATACCCAAGCATAAAAGTTGCAAGTTGCCGAGGCCTGTAATGAGCAGTGAAGTAGATGGGAGGAGAGGCTCGCAATGAGCACAAAAAGGGCTCACAATGAGCGCCTAAGGTGCTCAGAGGTGGCAGAAAATTGCATTGTGTGACAAACAGCATTGCCAGGCTTTATATATATATATATATATATATATATATATATATATATATATATATATATATATATATATATAAAAACGTGCTTAGGTGACACTTCCCCTTTACAGCATATAACAGACAGCCTAATGTACTAGTGTACAGTGGTATGGCTTCATATCATTTAAGATTGACAAATATAGTTACATAGTAATTAAGGTTAAAAAAAGACTTTCAGTCCATCAAGTTCAACCTTTTAAGATCTCCCCTGATCTGCAATATGCAGATTAAATAATAATTAATTAGTTGTTAATGAATTATTAATCAATTTTTTTTTTTATTAATAATTAATCCAGGGGAAGGCAAACAGAAAAAAAAAAAACAAGTGAGAAAATCAATTAATTTCTTCCTGACTCCAGACACTGGCGATCGGATCCCTCCCTGGATTAATACGGTCTCTAATTATCCATGATAACCCTGAATTCCCTTTTTAGTTAGTAATAAATCCAGTCTCTTTTTAAAGTTATCTATCGAATCCGCTGTCACCACCTCCTCTGGTAGAGAATTCCACAGATTAACCACCCTTACTGTGAAGAACCCTTTTCTTTCTTTAAGATGAAATCTTTTTACTTTAACATCAAGGGGTGTACTCTGATCAGTTGAAAACCTCTTGGCACAAAAAGCTCCCTTATCAAATCTTTATACTGACCCTATAAGTATTTATATAAGGTACGGTAATCCTCTTAGACGCCTTTTTTCTAGAGAAAATAAGTTTAATTTGGTTAGTCTTTCTTCATAACTTAGCCCCTCCATTCCCCTTATTAGTTTTGTTGCCCTTCTTTGTACCTTTTCCAGCTCTAAAATGTCCATTTTATGAAGTGGTGCTCAAAATTGTACTCCATATTCCAAATGAGGGTGTACTAGAGATTTGTATAGTGGCAGAATTATATTCCCTTGCTTCTATACCCTTCTTAATACATGCTAATATTTTATTTGCCTTTGCAGCTGCTGCTTGGCTTTGAGCACTGTTACCTAGGTGGATGTCCACAAGCACTCCCAAATCCCTTTCAATATCTGATACACCTAGATTTGCCCCATTAAGATTATAAATTGCATGGCTATTTTTCCTTCCCAGATGCATAACTTTACATTTATTCGTATTAAATCTCATCTGCCATTTAGATGCCCATTCCTCAATTTTATGTAAATCCCTTTGGAGGGAAAGCACATCATTATCTGATTTAATTACCTTGCACAACTTCGTGTCATCAGCGAAAATGGAGACCCCACACTCCAATCCTACCTCTAAGTCATTAATAAACATGTTAAAAAGGAGAGGACCTAATACTGAACCCTGAGGAGCCCCACTTAACACATTAGTCCAATCTGAGTATGTTCCATTTACAACAACCCTTTGCTTCCTGTCTTTTAGCCAGCTCTCAATCCATGAGCAGATATTTACTGCAATTCCTGTACCCCTTAGTTTGCACAATAGTCTCCCATGTGGCACTGTATCAAAAGCTTTTGTAAAATCCAAAAATACTACATCCACTGAGTTGCCTTGATCAAGGGTTCCTACTAACCTCCTCATAGAAACTAATTAGATTTGTCTGACATGACCTATCCCTCATAAATCCATGTTGACTCCTACTTATAATCTTGTTCAAATAGATATATTCATATATATTATCCCTTATTAACCCTTCTAAAAGCTTCCCCCCTACAGAAGTGAGGCTCACTAGTCTATAATTCCCCGGATTTGCTCTTGCTCCCTTTTTAAATATAAGTATCACATCTGCTTTTCTCCAGTCATCTGGTAGAGACCCTATGTTGAGTGAATCTTGAAAAATTAAATATAATGGTTTGGCTATTACAGAACCCAGTTTCCTTAATACCCTTGGATGTATTCCATCAGGAGCCCGGGATTTATTAACATTTATTTTTTTCCAACCTCTTTTGGATTACTTCCTGTGTTAACCAATTATTTGGCAAAGGTAGTGTAGCCCCATTATGTTGCAGTGTCCCAACCACTGGTACCTCCCTTGTGTATACCAATGAAAAGAACCTATTTAGCTCATCTGCTTTTTCCTGGTCACTAATTTTCAGATGGCCTGTTCTAATGTTCCTATAGCTTCCTTCCTCGCCTTCTTCCCATTAATATAATTAAAAAATATTTTAGGGTTAGTCTTACTCTCTTTTGCAATTTATTTTTCATTTTCTATTTTAGCCAGTCTGATAGCCCTTTTGCAAGCCTTGTTGATTTCCTTGTACTCCCGTAAAGAAGTCTCTGTCCCCTCTTGTTTGATCTTTAAATCATGGTTAAGCCACATTGTATGGTATTTACTCCTTTTACTTTTATTCCCACATGGTATAGGCCGATGTGTATGTATATTTAGAAAGGATTTAAATGTTGTCCGTTTATGTTCAGTGTTTTTACCTATCAGTTCTCTGTCCCAGTCTATACTTTGTATTGCTGCCCTTAGACCGTTAAAATCTGCCCTTTTAAAATTAAGAGTTTTTGTTGGCCCCTTAAAATGTTGTTTTTTTTATAGAAATCTCAAATGAGACTGTGTTGTGATCACTGTTTCCCAAAGGTTGCCCTATTCCAACATTTGATACTATATCAATATTATTTGTGATGACTAAATCTCAGATAGCTTCATTTCTAGTAGACCTTGTATAACCTGGGCCTGATAATGATCCCAGAGCGTACTCAAGAACCTGCTCCCCTTAGCTGAACTGCTGGCCTCATTTATCCAGTTTATTTCAGGGTAATTAAAATCTCCCATTATTAGAATTTGCCCATGCTTAGCTGCATTTCCAATCTGTAACAATAATTGTATTTCCTCACTTTCAGCTATATTTGGGGGTTTATAGCATACTCCTACTAATATTCTTTTGGAATTTGATGCTCCGCTATGTAACTCTACCCACAAACATTCAACTTTATCACTAGGTCCACCATAAATATCTTCTCTGACTATAGGCTTAAATTCAGGCTTAATATACAGACAAATCCCTCCTCATCTTTTACCATTGCCTCTATCTTTCCTAAATAGGTTATAACCATCCAGATTAACAGTCCAGTCATGAGATTCATCCCACCACGTTTCGGTAATGCCTATTAAATCCCATTTTTCATTAATTGCTAATAATTCTAATTCTCCCATTTTTCCTGGCAAGCTTCTGGCATTAGCAAGCATACACCTTATGTTATGAGCCTGTAGTTCTGAAGTGCCTGCCACTGTACTTGAGTTACTTAGAACTACCTCCCTATTGACTATACTACCCCTTTCCCCATCTCCTCCCCTATGAGTTGTTAATTCATCCCTTATTCCATCTAAACTCTCTACCGCATTACTTATATCTAGTCCCCCGCACTTACTAGTTTAAAAACTCCTCCAGCCTTTCTACCATCCTATCCCCTAGCACTAAAGCTCCCTCATCATTAAGGTGCAATACATCCCTACTGTAGAGATTTTACCAAAGTGAGAAGTCAGCCCAGTGCTCTAAAAACTCAAACCCCTCCTTGGTGCACCACATCTTTAGCCACGCATTAACCTCCCTAAGCTCCTTCTGCCTCCCTGGGCTAGCATGTGGCACTGGTGGTATCTCAAAAAATACTACCTTGTAGGTCCTTGCCTTCAGCTTATTACCTAGTTCTCTAAAAACGTTCTTTAGGACACTCCATCTTCCACTAACTTTGTCATTGGTACCAATATGTACCATGACTGCCGGTTCATTTCCAGCCCCTCCCAATAATTTGTCTACCGATCCACAACATGACGAACCCGAGCACCCGGGAAATAGCAAACTGTTCGATTGCTGGCATCTAGGTGACCCAGCTACCTCCCTGGACATCCTCACTAGCCCCAGCTCCAACCTCCATGCTAGGCCCAGCTAAAATGTGCTCAGTGAGCCACAACCCCCTTTCCAGTGGAGCAATATCACTAAGTGCTGCAATTCTCCTCTCCAGATCTCCAATCTGATCTTCCAGAGAGGCAACATGCTCACACCTCTCACAGAGGTATGGACCCTGGATCATCTGTTCCAGTATTGCATACATATGACAGGATGTACACTGAATGAGGTTGCCACTGGACTGACTCATAATTATTATTATTATCTTAAAAATTTCACTGGGAAAAATAAAGAATATAAAATAATATATTTGTATAAGTTTTCCTCATTTGCACTATAAATCTGCCCTCCCTTTTCTTTGAAGTTCCTACTTTTATTTAAACTCCTATGCTTGTACTAGAATTGCACTTGATACTGAAAATGTTTGCAAGCTCACAAGTTTGCCCCTTCTCCTGTTTATATTATTTTCTGCCTTCTCACCTGGGCACAATTAGTGCACTCTGCAATTTATTAGCCTTTACTTGTAAGGAAAATCCACCTGTGAACAGCCCCAAAACAGCTCACAAACCTTTTATATTATATTAACAGTCAAGCCACACCCCTCACACCTGGGCACAATTAGTGCACTCCGCAATGTATCAGCCTTTACCGTAAAGGAAAATAAAAGTACAAAGTACACCTTAAAATGAGCAATAGCAGCTTTTAAAGTCTCCATCACATATAACTGGTTAGAGCATTAACTTACAAAACCAAACACAAAAAAACTATGTAGGATCAGCTTCACCTACAGTTGTGAGTTACACATACTGATAAGATCGCTCTACAGACTGAACATTTATTTTAGATGGTTAGCTCTCCTCCGCTAGCCTTTCTCCAACTTTACAAAAATTAAACTAGAGAACAAAATACTTTTTCAAAAGGTCAATAATGAAATTTTTAAACAAAAATATTCTTTCCCAATTTCTGCTGAAATAATTAAGCCAATTCTGAAATAGAAATGTTGCACCCAAAACATACATTATCTGGTAAAAAACACAGAACCTTTTAAACTAAATTCTTCCACTAATAAAGCAAAATATAAAATGCAGAATAATATTTGCATAGTAACATAACAGAAGTTGGGGATGAAGAAACGATTTTGGTCCATCAAGTTCAACCTCTCTAGATCTCCTTTGATCATTTTCTTTTGTAAGTTGATCCTGGAGAAGGCAATAAAAAAACAAAAACTTTTCTATTGAATCTGCTATCACACCCTTGTTTGGAAGCAAGTGCCACAATCTGACTTCCCTTGTAGGGTATAAAAATAAAAAATATTTTGCATAGAATATATGCATAAAAAGGCTGTAATTAGCTTCTTAAGCTTGATCATATTTAACATTAGTGGACAGCCATGTTAGGGAGTGAGTTGCTTGCCTAGCAGGTCCTGCTCGCACTGAACAAACACACATTGCATAATATGCAGTGTTCTGGTACAGCACTGTATATTTACACACAATGCGTCAGTATCTGATTCTTGAATAAGAGCTGACAAAGAAAGAGGTAGCAGGCTGCTTGCAAGTGATTCTCTGGGTGGGTAAATAAACATTTGAATGTAGAGTACCCTTTTCAACAATGAAGTCAGTTTTAAATTTACAGAAAGCAATTTGTCTCCCTTCTAGCAACCCCTATGTTTCGATTCCCAAAGAATGTTGTCAAACTGAATGGAAGGAAGGAAGGAAGAAAGGAAAAAGAAAGAAAAGAGATACTGCAATTCCTGTAACTTTTCTTTTTTACAACAATCTCCCGTGTGGCACTGTATCAAAAGCCTATGCAAATTCCAAATAGGCTGGATCAAAGATAACTAATTAGGAGTCAACACAGATAGGTCATCTATTTATTATCTTGCTCAACATCTGGAATTTACTAGAACGCTTTCCCGACATATAATAATAGAAATAGGTTAAGAAAACTCACAATTCATTTAATGCCAATGAAAATCTAGATATAACATCGTCATACGTCAAATATAAATATCTTTCCAGCTAAATTCTTTACTGTTTAGTCAACAGAGACTGTTTTGCAATTTGTTATGTGTTGGTATTTAAAACGAAAGCACATCTCTTTCCTGCTACTGGAACCACTTTGATGCAGTTGAGTTTTGGTCAATTTCAGAAAGACATAACAATACAACAGACAATTATTCTTATATCTATATAATATAATACAGAGTTTTGGCATATTCATAAAAAATCTTGATAACAGTTAAATGAAAAAACAATTAAGAAATATTGTTATCATATGTATAATAAGTTGAGATTTATAGAGACAGTGACAGGACGTCAGAGGAAATCTTTAAAAAGACAATAAATGGCCAACAAGATGGGAACAAGTTAAGTGTGTGAAGTAGTCGTGGAAGTTGGCGTCATCATCATGTTATGTTAAAATTAAGAAGAGTTTATAAAATTACCAAGTGGAAATGTATAAATGGAGTAAAGCAAACATTAGAATGGAGAAGTGGCTTGTCATTTATCAATTTAATTAGTGCAAGCTCAGTACAGGATGGACATAAGAATGCAGAGGATCTAGAGCTGGAAATCAGCAAATGGGTTATACAATGTGCTCTGGTAGTTTTCACATGTACAGGAGCAGACAGGGGTAGGTTGGAAGGTTTGGTCAAGAGAGGATTCCTATAGATTGCAAAGAGGAATCTGTAGATAATATTCTGCTGATGAGTTTCCCAAAGTGTCACCAAGCAGGAGAGACTAACTACTGTTAATCCAATAACAGGCATTTGTGGTATTATAATAACCAGATGAATAATTTATTAATTTCTGTATTGAGACAAACTATAAAACATCCACATGTACCAGAAGACCAGAAAAAAACGTATATTGTTATCTGCTCACAAAAAAAAGACCTAGTCCTAACTTATGGATGTGATGTATATATTATTTATGGGTAGGAGATGCTAGTTTCTCCCTATCCGTTTATTTGGAGAAGCTGAGAAAAGCAGCCCTGGTAGTGAACAGCAAAAAAAAAAATCTTTGTTCAATCATTATACATTTTAAAGTAATTATTTTTGCTTAGTACCCCTCCTCAAAGTCGACATTCCTTGTAGGAAGAGATGTTATGTTTTCTTTTAACGCAAACCATCCCGAATATATAATTAAAACTGTGCTTCCAATTTACCTTCAGGAAACTGCTCTGCATCATCATCAAACATAGCCTCCTTCAAAGCCGACTTATTGAATGAGCCTATATTATCAGAGTAGTTGCATGGGTTATAGTCTCGTGAGCGTTGGGTCCCACGTGGAGGCATGGTATTGAGTAATGAAGTCTTATTATCCAGTGCTGTTCGGCCACTTTCTAGAGAGTCCCCACCACCTCTCAGTTCACTTAGACCAGAACCACTGCACACCTGCAAAGTACAAACCACATATAATTCAAGTCAAGACATTAGAGGTGAAACCCTGACATGTTATAGCCATGAACACTGACTGTGTACACTATGGCTTAGATTCACTAATGTTTACTGGGCCTGTGAGACACAGTAAGTGGACACTGCAATCTATCCTCTTACCATATTAATGAAGACTGTTTATTTTAATAACGAAAGGAAAGTAGTTGCAAACCAAAGTTTAGCTTCATTGTGCATACAGCTTGTATACAAAGTAATAATGGATCATGGATGCACACATTAATATTTAACTTTACATCCATATTAGACTTTTCATACCATTTCATATAAAAATAATCTAGGTAATTCCTTATTTTGGGATGTATAGTCATTAACCTAAGATCTTTAATGCTCTGAGTGCAAGGAGTTCAACAACATTTTATGACACTTGAAGTAAGGAACATTTTCCCCTTTTTTGCTATGCAATTGTTCGGACAGGATTTCTGTGTTTATTTTTAAATGGGCATATCTAAACTAAACATTGGTGCATCTTACTACTATTATAATGGTTTGTTTTTGCATTGCAAGTTATGTGAAGGTAAAAAAACAACATAAAATGAAAAATAATGGAGACAAAATAATCTATATTTTTATTTAGTACACCATCATTAAACAAACTAATCATATTGTTGAAAGTTAAACCTATGAAAAATGCCTTGAACGTATACATGTCCCAAAGGTATTTTAAGGCTTTACATTTGTTTATGACCATCAATCATCACGATCTCTGGATTCTACACCTTTTAATATTTACTTACTCCAGTGGAATCTATTTGAGCTCTATTGGAGTATTTGCCTTCAGATTCTAGTAGAGAAAGCAGATGATATGTGCAATAGAGCACAGTGCCTTCATTCTCTCACCAGATCAACACGGTAAAGTAAAAAACGAAAACTAAAAAAAACCTATATAGACCTCATTTATTTGTCTTTGGGAACAGATGGAATAAAACTACATCCATTAAAATTATCTGGCCACTAGGGTGATGACAAGATTTTTTATAAAAGTTTTACTAATATCACAATGTAATCTATAAACAAATATCCCACTGAATAGGATCAAATTTACATTCATGAATATGCCAGGAAACCCCACCTCTGGTGGTGTCCAGTGAATGAAGCTAATTTTATTTTTTTATCTTTTCTAATGAAGGCACACTAATAGCTTATCCATATTTATACCAAATAACCTTCTCGAATAGGTAGCATTCTGAATTCTAAATAGTTACTATATAATCACTAAGACCTCACTATCAATACACCAAACAATGTATAAGTTTTTTTAACATAAATATTTCCCATTCTGTACTTAATTATACATATTATGATAGCGATATTATATTACTTATTTTTATACCAAGGAGTGGTGGTCAGATTAGATTTTAGTCCACATATGGATTCATACCAACAACAAAACACTATTTGCAGATGATAATTTATATGAACTAAGCACAATTTTGGTACTGGCCCTATTTCACTTCAGCTTTAGATTTATTCATTAGTAAGAGAAAATTGAATTTCCTAAAATAATGTTTAAGTGATGTGCAACCTTACTATGTTTATGGTTTATTTACGGATACATGGAACACATACGCAACAGGGCTACTTCTGAAGAACTTGATGTTTCAGAAAAAACAATAAACATTTTCTGGAAAGAAACACTTATTAAGCAAACTATTGTCACAACGACAGCCATTTTCAATGGCAAACAAACCCCCCCTCCCAAAAAAAAACTTTATACAAGTGGGTAATGTATAACTGCTAGAATTATGCTTAAAGGGACATGGAATGGAATGTTTGTGTATACTGCATTTAAAAGTGCATGCTTTAAATATAATAAAAGTTTTTTTTCAGGAAAATTGCTCTGCTTGAGCTGTAAATCTCATTGCCAAGACACTTATGACTCATACAGCTATATTGCTTCAGATTAGCTGACATGGACATTTAGAAATTCAAAGCAGTATATTCTGCTCCAGTGGATTCATTTAAAAAAATAAAAGAAGCACACTGCTCAACAATATCAAATGTCCTCTTTCAGATGCAGCAAATACAAAAAAATGCCTTCAACATGACTCACAGAATCAGTTTCATCTTTTCGTGCATCCTTCTTCACTGGCTCATTCATGTCCTCCTGACTTCTGAAGCTGAAGTTTTGTATGGCTTCTGTTACACCTCGCAGTGAACTGTAAATGTCTTCTGAGTTCATGTTTTCTGTATCATAGTCAAAAGCACTGCACAACAAAAAGCAAAACATTGAGGATGTTATAACTAAAAAACAAAACAAAAAAACATTTTCAGTTTCCATCGTAAACTCTTAATGCAAACTGGCAACATTTATGGCACTTTACCTTTACAATGCTGCAGTTATTTGTTTGACAAAGTTAAAAAGCATGTACAATCAATGCCTACTCCATGTTTCAGTATCTAACATGTACTTACTTTGGAGATAAGGTATTCTGAGATGTATTTGTTGGGGATGTTAGAGGGCTGCCCCAGTTGGCTGGGGAACGTGATGTTGATCTTGTTAAAGGACTTCCTGCAGAGCCCTTAAAACAAAAAACAAAAACAAATAAAGCGTATATAAAAGGCATACTTCTCTCACTAATAGCAGAAACAATTAAGCCATTGCATAACATTATTTTTACAATATGAAATAATTCTACTACCTGGCTGCCATTGCCTGTGTTGCGGAGGTGGTTGTGAAGAAGCTTGGTTGCTCCATCCTGAAACGTTTTTGGTAAAGCACCCAGAAGCATTGTGAATTCTGGAGTATTAAGCTCGAACAATGCAATAAGCACTGTCTGAGAAGCCTGAATTGGGAAATCAAACACATCAACACATTGAATTCAATCAAATCTGACAAAAAACTATTTATAATACGTTAATAAAAAAAGGGTCACAACATTATGTTAAGATAATGTACTGTGATATTACTTTATTAAGGGTCATGTTCTAGAAATTACACATCAATAGGACCATATGCGAAAAAAGAATGATATTCTGTCAGTTTTATGTGATGTTAATGAGCGTCAGATGTAGCCTAATTTAATAAGGTAATGGCAAGCATATATAAAACAGTTAGATGAAGCAATACCAAACTAGATTTTTGTATAGTATTTTATAAATAATATAACACACTAGTAAATATATCTCCTTTCATGTTATAAAATAACTGCATGTTGTGTTTCTTATAACTCAACTATAAATGTTTTAGAGGTATTGGTATATACAGAATCCACAGTCAAATATGAGCACTTAACCTCTGCCATACGGTAATAAAAAGCAACTAATGAAAGTTTTATATAACTACTTCACTGTTTTATAATGGAAATTATTAAATAACAAAATGCATGATTTTGCAGATATACAAAATTAATGGTGTGTATATAGTTAGAGAAGCAGGTAATAAATAAAATCTGGCGCGCTCCAAGAGAGATGATGCAGTGATAAACAGTACATAGGTTGAGAATGTCTACTTGAAGACTTCGTGCTTGAGCTCCTCATGAACATTGCAGAAGCAACAGGTTATATCCAAAACTCTTAAGTGCAGGGAACATAGCAATTATGATTTATGAATACAACATACAAGAACGTGAAATCATTTAAAACACCTCTAAGTGCAGTTAAAAAAAAAATATTAAATTTGTGGATATTGTATCCACTGGTCCATCTATCCGGATATATGTATATACAGTGCCTTGCAAAAGTATTCACCCCCCTTGCCTTTTTACCTATTTTATTACATTACAGCCTTAAGTTCAATGTTTTGTTAATCTGAATTTTATGTGATGGATCAGAACACAATAGTCTAGGTTGGTGAAGTGAAATGAGAAAAATACATACATAAAACTATTTTTGAGAAATAGAAAACAGAAAATTGGCATGTGCATATATATTCACCCACTTTTTTATGAAGCCCATAAAAAGCTCTGGTGCAACCAATTAGCTTCAGAAGTCACATAATTAAGTGTCACATGATCTGTCATTACATATACACACCTTTTTTGAAAGGCCCCAGAGGCTGCAACACCTAAGCAAGAGGCACCACTAACCAAACACTGCCATGAAGACCAAGGGACTCTCCAAACAAGTAAGGGACAATGTTGTTGAGAAGTACAAGTCAGGGTTAGGTTATTAAAAAAATATCCAAATCTTTGATGATCCCCAGGAATACCATCAAATCTATCATAACCAAATGGAAAGAACACGGCACAACAGCAAACCTGCCAAGAGACAGCCGCCCACCAAAACTCACGGACCGGCAAGGAGGGCATTAATCAGAGAGGCAGCACAAAGACCTAAGGTAACCCTGGAGGAGCTGCAGAGTTCCAAAGCAGAGACTGGAGTATCTGTACATAGGATGACAATAAGCCGTACGCTCCATAGAGTTGGGCTTTATGGCAGAGTGGCCAGAAGAAAGCCATTACTTTCAGCAAAAAAACAAAATGGCACATTTTGAGTTTGTGAAAAGGCATGTGGGAGACTCCCAAAATGTATGGAGGAAGATGCTCTGGTCTGAAGCGACTAAAATTTAACTTTTCGGCCATCAAAGAAAACGCTATGTCTGGCGCAAACCCAAAACATCACATCACCCAAAGAACACCATCCCCACAGTGAAACATGGTGGTGGCAGCATCATGCTGTGGGGATGTTTTTCAGCAGCCGGGACTGGGAAACTGTTGAGGGAAAGATGGATGGTGCTAAATACAGGGATATTCTTGAGCAAAACCTGTACCACTCTGTGTGTGATTTGAGGCTAGGACGGAGGTTCTCCTTCCAGCAGGACAATGACCCCAAACACACCGCTAAAGCAACACCTGAGTGGTTTAAGGGTAACATGTAAATGTGTTGGAATGGCCTAGTAAAAGCCCAGACCTCAATCAAATAGAAAATCTGTGGTCAAACTTAAAGATTGCTGTTCACAAGCGCAAACCATCCAACTTGATGGAGCAGTTTTGCAAGGAGGAATGGGCAAAAATCCCAGTGGTAAGATGTGGCAAGCTCATAGAGACTTATCCAAAGTGACTTGGAGCTGTGATTGTCGCCAAAGGTGGCTCTACAAAGTATTGACTTTAGGGGGGTGAATAATTATGCACATTTACTTTTTCTGTTATTTTGTCCTATTTGTTGTTTGCTTCACAATTAAAAAAAAAAAAAAACATCTTCAAAGTTGTGGGCATGTTCTGTAAATTAAATGATGCAAATCCTCGAACAATCCATGTTAATTCCAGGTTGTGAGGCAACGAAACCCGAAAAATGCCACGGGGGGCGAATACTTTTGAAAAAGGCACTGTATCATACATAAAAAAAACAAAAAACAATTTCCTTTAAACTCTAGAGAATTCCTCAAATTTTGGACCATGGAAAAGCAGAGTCCCATGATACAACTGGGATTTTAAGACACTATGACGAAACAATTAAGAAACTTAATAAACTGCTTTACAAAGCTATAGAAATATGCATAGAAACAAGGGTGTGATGGTTTATTAGTGCAGCAACTATATTTCAATACAGCACAGTCTATTATAATTGCCAAGAAGTAGACAGAAAAACTAAAGTCAGCAAAGACTTGCAGCAGTATTCAGGTAGTCCACCAAGAATCTGGGAAACTTTGAAATGTCCCAGTGAAATAAAAGTTTGGAAATCAAAGAACAAGGCCTAATGATTCATCCTGCTTTTGAAAAGGGGAAATCACTATGGTTGTGTCACAGTCAAAGCAGCAAAATACAGAGGTGTCAAAATAATTGCTTCTACTAAACACCATTGTGGGCTTCAAGATCTGAGTGTGAATGGTTATATCATACATTTTAACTGTGCTGTTACACTAACAAATAATAACGCTGACATAGATAAGAAATATTTAATTGTTCCATATATCAAATCAATATTAATAGCTGCAAATTATAAATGCCAATAGTGACCAGTTATATTGATATTTAATAGTATTAAAAGCACACCTCTAAGGGAAAGAGTAACTGAAAGGAGGAGAGCATTCTCACTAGTTGCCTCCAATTGTTATATTATTATATGGAATCTAACAATTAAAACAAGTTTAAGCAATAACGGTTCTCAAGAGATATATACAGGTTACAATGTATCTGTTTGAACACAGTGGCATATATACAATCAGAAATATCCTGAAAGTTTGACCTGGTAATACAGATGATTTTTCTAAAGAGTGAAGATATATGTTCTACTTGAGGTCTTCTTTCATCACATTTAACTCTACAGATTTATCCAAGTTAAATCTGGGGACGTTAGGAATATTGCATAAGATGTCCAAAATAGCAATGAGAGCACAAATAAGAATATGAAATAAAGTGTTGGACTAGGATGTGGTAGCAACAAAAATTGCTGAAAGAGAAAGGAAGTGAGAGTTGTCTCCTTATTAGTTACGCAAATGGTATACACTTCTAATTTCTTTCATTATTATAATTCATTATTATTTTGAGCCTTTAGTTAACTGCTTTTTTACAATAGAGAACATATATTTTATAATCACTAGACTTCACATAATATTGTTTTATATAATCCTAAAGGTGTTGTAAGTGTAGTTGAATTTTATGATTGAACATTTGACCACATTTTTATTTCTCTAATATAATAAATGAAAATCTTTAAAAATACCATGTGGAAATAAAAGTAGAAGGAGTAAAAATCACAACCCATGTGGTTTAATAACGACTTAAAAGATGAAGATGAGGAGTAAAAAACAGTCATTTAAATCAAACAAACAAGAGGGGACAGAGACTGCTTTAGGCGAGTACAAGGAAATCAACAAGGCTTGCAAAAGCGCGATTAGACTGGCTAAAATAGAAAATGAAAAGTTAGTTGCAAAAGAGAGTAAGACTAACTCTAAAATATGTTTTAAATATATTAATGGGAAGAAGGCCAGGAAGGAAGCTATACGAACATTACAATGTGACACAGGCAGTCTGATAATTAGTGACCAGGAAAAGGCAGATGAGCTAAATAGGTTCTTTTCTTTGGTATACACAAGGGAGGTACCAGTGGCTGGGGCACTGCAACATAATGGGACTACACTACCTTTGCCAACTAATTGGTTAACACAGGAAGTAATCCAAAAGAGGTTGTTAAAAATAAATGGTAATAAAGCCCCGGGTCTTGATGGAATACATCCAAGGGTACTGAGGGAAATGGGTTCTGTAATAGACAAACCATTACATCTAATCACATATATTTGTCAGCAGCAGGGCTTGGCAAAATACGTTGCTAACGCATCAGGGAAACTGCGGGCTAGCAAACCGCACACCGAAAAACATGAAAACAACACTAAATACACACAAAAATAAAAAAAAAACATCATACACAGCAAGGGGGGACACCCAGGATGTCTGCAATTCATCTTACACATCAATTTGACTACAATTTTCACAGTTTAGACACTCGAAAATCCCCTAAGCAAGAGAAAAAATGTCCTCCGAAAAAAACCGAGGCTACACGACCCCTAAAGCCGCAAAACAATACCAAGCACATATGACTTTTACAAAAGACATACACTGTTACCAAGGACGCTAAATCCTCCACAACCACAACACTAACTTACACAATGAGGAATCACACAGCTAAACTAACGGCTATTGGTACAATTACTATTCTTATATTATCTTGCTTAAACACTTTTATTTAAAACATTTTGCAAAAAGAGATAATACTTTAAAACATTTACCAAAATATTAACTATTCTATAAATGGTTAAAACCTTATATGTAGACTGTGCTTTTTACATAGTAAGTACTTAGTTAATGTTAACAAAAGTTTAACTTTTATGAAATAAAAAAGCTTCAGTTAAGAAAGCTCAGCCACTGTTCGTAGGTTACTAATTGACATGTGGCATGCTGCTCAGATCTCTGATAAGATAGGTGACACACGCTCCTCTGCTTGAGTGGAATGGTTTAAGAAGAGATAATGCTACTTCAATTCACTTATGATTTTTTTTGGTCCACTGCCACTATCCAAACAACTTAATTAAACAAGATTGAGCTAGATACAATAGACTTTTAACTGCTCTTAATGCTTAACCTTTCCTATCTTATTAAAAAATAAACCTATAAACAGCCATAAAATTCTTGACCATTTAATTGTTATACTGTCATAGAGGGAAAATGTGCAACTGCTCAAGCAGTAAGAGTCAATGAGCCCTAAAATGAAATAAACAAATTCATATGCAAAACTTCAAGGCCTCACTTTCCAAGTTTCAAAAAAAGTTAAGTGCCTGTAAAATGCTGCTCATATTACAATACAATATTACCGGAATGACAAAGTACTTTACCCGTAAATCTCAAGCAGAACTTGAGTCTTCCTGTCTACATTTAAGACCAGCAAATTTATATTTAGAGAATATAATTTCTGAAATAGTTTTTGAAAGATTACGGCTATATTATTTGCAATTTTATTCAGTATTTAAAAAGCACAAAACGTTTACGCAGAATGTGTGTGTGATATTAGATATTATAAATATATATATATATAACCACACACACAAACACATACTATATACTCGAGTATAAGCCGACCCGAGTATAAGCCGAGGGTGGGAAATGTGCTGCCCTCTGTGTCCCCCTCTCTCCCGCGTGTCTCTTCCCCCCTCTCCCTTCCCTCCTCCCTTATCACCCTCCTCATTCTCAACCCCCCTCCTCAACCTCAACCCCCCTCCTCAACCTCAACCCCCCTCCTCAACCTCAACCCCCCTCCTCAACCTCAACCCAGCTTCTCAACCTCAACCCCCCTCCTCCACCTCAACCCCTCTCCTCAACCTCAACCCCCCTCCTCAACCTCAACCCCCCTCCTCAACCTCAACCCCCCTCCTCAACCTCAACCCCCCTCCTCAACCTCAACCCCCCTCCTCAACCTCAACCCCCCTCCACCCCCATCCCCCCCCATCCTCATCCTCAACCCCCACTTACCTTCATCTGCAGCCTCTCCTCCGGCCTCCGCTCTTTCCTGCGTCGGCACCCGCTATATGCTAATGATGTGGCGTGCATGTGACGTCACGTCATTAGCATTTACCAGATGCCGACGCAGGAAGGAGCGGAGGCCGGAGGAGAAGCTGCAGATGAAGGTAAGTGAGGGGAAAGGGAGAGGGGGAGGTATTTAGAGGGGTAAAAGTGAGGAGGGTGGGTTTAGAATGAGGAGGGGGGTTGAGGATGAGGAGGGGGGAGGGAAAGAGACACGGGGGGGTTAGAGAGACACGGGGGGTAGAGAGACAAAGGGGTGGGGGGTGGGAAGGGTTATAGAGAGACACGGGGGGGGGGGGAGGTGTGAGAGTGACTTGAGTATAAGCCGAGGGGGCCTTTTTAGCCGTAAAAAAAGGGCTGAAAAACTCGGCTTATACTCGAGTATATAAGGTACATATGCATAAACATATGCTTCTATCGCTCTTTTGCACACCATACTATAAAAGGATTGTTGTGGTGAAGTACCTGCTCAAAGTCCATAACACAAGCTGAGATCCCGCTCCATGCTGATGACAGCTGTACATGGATTGGATACTCAGCTTGTGTTTAATCCAACCTTGGCTTTGCATTAAAGAGGTGTAATACAGCAGGCATCAGCTTAAAGGAAGTCATGTTTGATAATAGCTACGGATTGAAGAAAGAGGCATTTGTGGGCAAATTTGCAAGTCCCAGCTCAGCTTCCCAGAATGCAGTGTAATAACTGTATTTCTCAGAATTCTGAGCTGGAAACAGGTTTTTAAACTTGTTTTAGACATTCAAATGTGAACACTGATGTACTATTTATTTACTATACATATATATCAATATACAGTAAACTCCCCGTTATCCGGCACCCACAGGGATCGCCTATTGCTGGATAAGTGTTGTTTCCGGTTGCTTGAGAGTCACCATTAAAACAGCCCTATGCCCCACACAAGACCATACACAATGTATTTAATTGGTTTTGAGATTTATATACATCAACTAAAAGCAAATTAAAGCAAATAAAGACAGACTTCACATCATTACAGTTTTATTGCACTGTTAAAAATACTGTAGCTTTTTGGAATGCAGTGTACAGTACAGTACATACTGTATTAAATGGCAGTGATTCAACTACTGAACATAACAACATAACAGTAAAATACTTTTTGTTTCCACTTCAGTTCGCTTCAATGAATAAAAAAAAAGAAAGTTAACTGCCTAGACATAACCACAGGATCACCAGCAGCTTCATCTCCTACTAGGACTCCTTCAGGAGCAGAAAACCAGTCATCATCAGGATCTGCTGATAATTTAGCTGGAGCAGGGTCAGGAGTAGTGGACGTGATTAGTGTTAGATCTTCATCTTTAGATGATGTTGTACTTCATCTGTAGATGATGTTGTACTGGTAGACTTAGGTGCAGTTTTCTGTACAAATGAATGAATATCACCTTCCTTTGAAGCCTTATGCCACTCCTGCAAAGTGAAGAAGGGTTGCTGTTTCCCAAAAGCTATTACGCTTTCAAATGCTGCAGTAGCACTCTGTCAGGATACTTTTTCCACCTCACACCCTTCGTTATCACTCTGCTCCTCTGCAACATTCTTTTTTCCATGATTCCCAAAACCTTCTATGATTTCTTCTGTGTTTAGTGTACGAGTGACTTGAATAGCTTCACCCACAGGAAAACAGTCGTTGAGTTCATGTCGAGACAAATTCATTTTCTCGTTAGCAGAGTCTACTAACTCACATATTTCATCATAAACTCTGCTACTGACAGCTGAAGTCGACGGAGGAGGATTCCTCAGGCACGACAGCTGGACACAACTTTCTCCTACATTTCTGTAATGTTTCACTTGCCACATAATCCCAAGCACACCTTGGGACCGTTTTTGTCTACCAGATTGATAAATACATAGATGAATAGATACTGTACATTCCCCATTGAAAAAAACTGGACAATCATTGAGTCTTTGGGCTAAAATTAATCATACTTTTCATGCAGTATTTTGTTATGCACCACAGCTTATTTTATAGAACCTCTAGCAACGGTATTCAGTACAGTATTTATTATTTTGTATGCTATGTTACTTACTTTGTAATGCTGCTATGTGATCTTTATAATTGTCTACAATAAAAACCTATTGACATAAAAATACTGTACATGTACTGTACATTCCTCAAAACTAAGATGGTAATTAATAAAATTAGGAAAAAAATCTATTGTACAATGCCCAAACTGTGTCCACAAGCACACTGCCACTTTAAATGATTAAACATATAGTGACTCACCTCCAAATCCAAGCTCATTTAATGTCCAGATCTGCTGTGCTCAGCATCTAATGTCCAGATCTGCTGTGCTCAGCATCTAATGTCCAGATCTGCTGTGCTCAGCATCTAATGTCCAGATCTGCTGTGCTCAGCATCTAATGTCCAGATCTGCTGTGCTCAGCATCTAATGTCCAGATCTGCTGTGGTCCATCTGGTTATCGGAAATTCTGGTGGCGCAGTAACAATTCAGGATGGGGAAGTTGCCGGTTACGCAAAAAAGATGCAGATTGCTTGAGAGTTTCGGGTTGACTGTGAAAAAACGTGGTTGCCGGTTGCTTGAGAGTTCCGGTTAGTTGAATACCGGATAATTGAGAGTTTACTGTACACACACACATTTTATTTATATATATATATATATAAATATATATATATATACACACATACATACATACACACACCCCCCCCTGTCTCTTCCCCTCACCATCCCCTGTGTCTCTCCCCCCCTCTCCATTCCCTGTGTCTCTCTCCCTCCGCTATGCGTCTTCCCCACCTCTGTCTCTTCCCCTCCTGTTCCTCCCCCGTGTCTCCCCCTCCCCTTTTCCTCCTCCCCCCGTGCCTCTTTCCCCCTCCCTCCCCTGTGCCCCCTTTGTCTCTCCCCTTCCTCTACCTCCCCTGTGCCTCTTCATTCCCCCTCTTATGTTGCGTTTACAGGCTTGAAAACAGATGAGCTGTGTACCGGTCAGTACTCATCCCTGGCAGAGCCTGCTACTCACCTCTGTAATGGGCACTCTTGTGGCCTTGGTGAAGTCCAGCGGTGGCACAGTATGGCCTGTCCTGTGCAGAGCAGACAGTGCCCCCAGCAGTGGTGCGCACAGGGCATAGCGCAGGTACATGCAGTAGAAAGTTCAGCCAGGCTCAGCTTCCCGGTGGAGGAGACCCCGGGCTGTGCACAAATAACCCGGACAGAGCCGCAAGCATGAGGCCGGAGGAGGAGTCAGGGGGTCTGTGGGAGCGGCGGGGGCAGCCATGGGGAGCTCGGTACACGGGCTGCCCCCACCCCGCTTTATACAGTCCTGCTCTCCTCCGCTCCATGCTGCAGTCACTGTGCACTGGAAGGCTGCACTGCCTGTTCCTCCGGGCCACAGCCGCCGGCTGCTGCGTGATGTTACCACGCAGTCCAACCGGCCTCGCGTGAGCATCTGCGGCACTCATCGCGGGCCCTACAATGAACTGCATCACCGCTCAATGCTCATCCCATGGCCCTTTATCGCGAGCCCTGCAATGAGCACCTTTGACGCTCATTGCAGCCCTAATAGTTGTGGATCTAAGGGTGTGACCACCATTGCAAACAGGACCAACATTCGTAGATCCACATTATAGTGTGTGTGTGTGTGTGTGTGTGTGTGTGTGTGTGTGTGTGTGTGTGTGTGTGTGTGTGTGTGTGTGTGTGTATATATATATATATATATATATATATATATATATATATATACATATATATATGTGTGTGTGTGTGTGTGTGTAAATACAATTAAGTTAATTGCGTATCTAGCTGCGCCTCTGGTTTATATATTAGGTAGATTTTGCAACACACACTTTCATACAATTAAATAAAAAATAATTGATTATAAACAGTAATTGTGTTTTATATCAAATACAATATTCTTAAGACAAGCAGCCTGATCTAATTTTTAGGACTCCTTTAAAATCCTTTTCTATGTTTTTATATTGTGTCTTTAGATCCTTGGCGTTTATCTTCAGTTTCTTTTTCTTTCGTGCTGTAAAATTAGACAAGGAGAAAAGAGGCTCCTCTAAGGTAGCAAGTTTTGCATACGAGGACAATTCTTTAATATGTGGACTATTTGTTAATAATTGTAATCCAGAAAAAAAACATTGAAATGTTGCCAATTGTCTCATGAGGGGAAAAATAAGCAAAATTCCTTCCTGACTCCAGAGACTGGCGATCGAATTTCTCCCTGGATCAATATTCCTTCGCTAGTTATCTAGGATAATCTTGAATGCCTTCTTTATTCAAAAATATATCTAACCCCTTTTTGAAGTTGCCTATCGAATTCGCTGTCACCGCCTCCTTTGGTAGAGAACTCCACATTTTGACCACCCTAACTGTGAAGAACTCTTTTCTTTCTTTAAGGTGAAATCTTTTTTTCCTCTAACCTCAAGGGATGTCCTCTTGTCAGTTGAAAATCTCTTGGTACAAAAAGTCCACTTGACAAAGCTTTATATTGACCCCGGATGCATTTAAATAAGGTAATCATATCCTCCTGTAGACACCTTTGTTCTAGGGAAATTAAGTTTAATTTGATTAGTCTTTCTTCATAACTTAGCCGCTCCATTCCCTTATTAGTTTTGTTGCCCTTCTCTGTACTTAAACCCCCCTAAATACCTCCCCCTCTCCCCTCACTTACCTGCTTCTGCTCCGGCCTCCGCTCCTTGACCCGGCGCGCATGTTATGTCACATGCGCGCCGCGTCATTAGCATATACCGGGGGCCGGCACCCGGTATATGCTAATGACGCGGCGTGCATGTGACGTCACATGCGCACCGGGTCAAAAAGGAGCGGAGGCCGGAGCAGAAGCAGGTAAGTGAGGGGAGAGGGGGAGGGTTAGAATGAGGAGGGGGGTTTAGGATGAGGAGGGGGGTTGAGGAGGAAGAATGAGGAGGGGGGTTTTATAATAAGGAGGGGGGTTGAGGATGAGGAGGGGGAGGGAAAGAGACACAGAGGGGAGTAGAGAGACACAGGGGGGGTAGAGAGACACAGGGGGGGTAGAGAGACACAGGGGGGGTAGAGAGACACAGGGGGGGGGGGAGAGACACAGGGGGGGGGAGAGACACGGGGGGGGGGGGGGAGGGACACAGGGGGGGGAGACACAGGGGGGGGGGAGACAGACACGGGGGGGGGGTAGAGAGACACGGGGGGGGGGGGGGGTTAGAGAGACACGGAGGTGTAATTTTGTCATCTACCCAAGTTTTCCACCCATAGCTAACACCATAAAACCGTGTCCCACCTGCTTACATACAGCATCAGCCGCTTTTGATGCTACTTGGACTGACACAAAAATCTTATCCTGCTCCCTGTCAACAATCTCCGCTCACTAAGGACACCATTAACAAAAAGTAGTGCCTAGTCACATCCCCTTTCTCTCAACCCACAAGTGGGCTCACTCTATGTGAATTAAAATCCTGTAATACTATATTAACTACTGAAAGACTGCTCCATTAACTTCTTCTTCATCTTATATACAGAACGGACATTCGTAATCCGGCGTAAAGATGGGTAAACCCAAGAAAAGTCTGCAATCTAAAGGCATACCAGATCATTTCAAACCACAGAAACAGGGCCATTCAACTCCCTTGGACCCTATCCTAGACTCCTCAGATGGCTCTGACACAGAGGAGGTTCCTAGATGCCCACACAGCATATGGATCTATCGGATACCTCCCATGCCAAGTTATATAGCCTGCTACAAGCACGTTTCTCCAATGTAGTCAGAGAAATCAAGCAGGACATCTAGGACTTGGGACAAAGCACACACAATCTGGAGACTCTCGCGGACCAAATCATACTCCGTCCAGGGACACAAACTAGAAAGCCTAAAGAATAGGTCTAGATGCCACAATGTAAGAATACAAAGCATTACGAAATCCATTACAGACCTTCTTCCATATTTGAAAGAGACAATACACAGTGTCCTCCATCCCAAATAAAAACCTCATAGGAAATCGAAAGAGCCCAGAGACCTGGATGGCCCTATCAATTCGGATCAACCAAAACACGTTTTAATTCGCTTTCTTCGTCAACAGTCAAGAGACCTGCTTTTCATTGTGGCCTGAAAACTTCCATCCATCATGGGCCCAGATGGATCTCCCCTACAAATATATGCAGATCTGGCGCCCTCCACCCTCCTAAAACACAAATGAATGAAACCTGCTACCTTAATCCTAATTTTGCCTTACCTTCCAAATGGGCTCAACCACATTTGTGGCACACCCACTACAAACCCAACTGCCATTTCCAGGGTCCCTTGACTGGACTCCCTAACATATCTCATAGACCCTATATAGCAGACTATAAGTGCCAGTAGCTGTTGACCAGACTTACTTAAGAGTTTAATAGGTTTACTTTTATTGTTGCTTAAACATATTGAACTAGAGATTGAAGCTCTTATCTTTTGTTCCTCAAACTAGGGGTAATCAAGTTTTGGGAAACCCCCTCCCTTGCCCCTGGCACATTTGTGCCCACAGTTCCTTTTTGAGGTAAATTGTTTACCATGATGTTTATCCTGTTATTCATGCGGTTATATTTAACTTGTTTGTTGTACTCCCACCTCTCCTCCTGTAGTAGATTTCCAATAAGGCTGGATCGCCTATCCATCGACCCTGGACTCCTGGTGTCGAGACTTCAGAATCATCACAATGAAATCCCACCCTTCCATAACCGGCAACTTTATCACCTCACGATTGGTGTGCATACAAACCGTAAGGTACTAGGATTAATTAATCTTCTACATTCATTACACACAATGTCAATGGATTTAACTTGCCATTCAAACAGCAGAAAGCAGTTCTCATACAAATCCCTCAATCCTTCAGTTATATTTATCCAGAAGACTTAAATTGCTCACAATAAGATCCCCACATACCTACATAAATTATACCCCACTTACTTTGCCTCCACTCAAACCACCAAAAAAGCAGGAATAGCAATCTTGCTACATAGAAACTTCCCTTTCATCTTAAAAGAAAAAACATCGACCACGAGGGGAACTATATTATTCTTACTGGCACCCTCCGAAACATAAAAATCTCCTTAATTGCTTTCTACCCCCACCCACAAATATGTCTCCTAAAACATCATTATGGGAGGTGACTTTAACTTTGTCTTGAATCCCTTATTAGACAGATAAACGAAGGACCAGGACAATAGATTAAAAAAAAAAAAAAACAACAACAAATTAACACTCTAAATGAACTGCATCAGTGACACCTGGGGGTTTAAACACTCAACTGAGAGAGATATACTTTTCATTCACCAGTTCATAGGTCATACTCTAGAATTGATACAATCCTATCAGATTCCACCCTATCTGATGGTATAGAGAACAATGAGATCCGTCAGTGTCCCTAGTCCGACCACTCAGTCAGCATGTCTCTAGATATTGGAGCTAACATCAGGCCACCCTACACCTGGAAACGTAAAGATATGCTTATCTCTAATCTCGCATTCAGAGACCAAATTTCTCAAGATATTAACCTTTACTTTTCTGAAAATGTTACCCCAGAAACGGATATAGGATGGGTCTGGGTGGATCATAAAGCCTTTATCAGAGGCTCTCGTATTAAATTGCACTCTGCAAATAAAAAACAACAAAGACTAAAGGAAGATTCTGTGAGAAAAAGCTTTAAATGGGCTAGAAAAACTTAACCAAAGAAACCCTATCATTGGCCTCTGCCAGAGGATTGACAAATTCCGTTCAGTTAAATCTAATACTATTCAAACATACTGAAAAAGCTTTGAGATGGACACATCACAAATTTTACTCAAAGGCTAACAAACACTGATACTCTCCTAGCCAGAAAACTAAAAGTGAAACTGACCCAATCAAAAATCTTTTGGATCAAAACCCCTTCAGGAGACGTTTCTCTTAGCCCTAATGTCATTCAGAAAATAGTCTCCAACTTTTAACAAAAGCTATACTCCTCTTCTCCACATAACTAAGATTCCCAGATGGCCTCTTTCTTCAGGGCCTGTGACCTCCCCCCTCCTCTCAAACCAGGAAAAAGAAACGTTCAATTTCAAGGTTTCCCAACAAGAGGTCCGGATACAGGGCCTGAAAGTGGGTCGGGCCACAGTGACCAGACACATTCTCTAACCTCAACTATAAAAAAATATGCGGATATTCTGGTTCCCCATTTAACAAATGTCTATAACAAAATCCTGGAGGGCCATCCGATCCCACCAGAACTTAATCAGTTGGACCTGATATTCTTTCCTAAAGAGGGTCGAATGGAGACATAAAAATCCTTGCAAAGCTCATGGCAGATACAATTGCTAACTTTCTCCCCAGATTAATCCATAAGAATCAAGTGTGTTTTATACCCTTTCGACAAGCAGGGAACAATATTAGGCAAGTCCCAGACACTTTGTACCGTGCAAGTCATAATCCCACTCCCACTTGCCTCCTGGCCCTGTATATAGACAAAGCTTTTGATTCCCTGGAATGGCCATATCTCCATGCAACTTTACCAAAATTTGGCTTCTCAGGCCAGTTTATGAACATGATTGATACTTCTTATTGATCCCCTAAAGCGATATTAAAATTATCTGGGGAGTCGAGGGTTTATCTTGATATTTAATGTGGAACCAGGCAGGAATGCCCGTTCTATCCAGCACTATTTTCCCTGGCAACAGAATCCCTAGCCAAAAGTATAAGATCCAACTCTAATATCAAAGGCATTAACATTAGCCACCACCATATCAAATGTTACCTTTCCGCCGATGACCTATTATGTATCTTCTCCAAACCTACCAGCTCAGTCCCCACCCTTTCTAGACACACTAGAGGAATTTTGAAATGTAGAATGTAGATTCCCTGCATCAAAACTTTAAGTTCACCTGGCCAACATCTCAAATCAAAAATCTAGGGGTGAATATAACCCGCAACACTTCAAACCTCAATAAGGTTTATTACACAGCCCCCTACAAAACTCAAGGCAAAAATATGACTACATTGTCTAAATGACAAATCTCTTGGCTTGGTCGCATACATTCAGTAAAAATGAATCTCATCCCACGTCTCATGTACCTTTTTGTTCCCTTCCAATTACTCTTCCAATCACCTATAAGGACCTTGAAAAATGTCAATGCCAGGTATTTATATTTATACAGCAAAATAAAGCTCACAGAACCTCCAAATCTTCTATGTTTAAACATAATCTAAAGGAGGCTTATCCTGTCCTAATTTTAAGCTTTATTACAAAGCACCACAACTTGCATTTAGCCCAATCACACACTCAACCACCAATCAAACCTTATGGGTTTTTATTGAGAACCTCATGATGGCTCCTTATTTGTGGGAATCTATCATTTGGCTTTCAAAACCCCTATCTAACCTAGGGAAACTAAAGTGCTCATATATAAAACAATCTCTACCCACTCGGCTTGGGCTAACCAAAGGCACAATTTAATACCTAAATACTCCACTCTCTCACCTATTCTCCCCCACCCACAATTACCAGCAAATATCACTGTTAATTCTCTAGCTTGGTGGAAATCCCTTGATCTGCTAAGAGTAGGCTCTTGGTACAAAGATAACACTATCCTTTCATTTAATTAAACGAGGGACCACTTCAACTTTATGTTGGAACTAGTGATAATGTTGAATGTTTGTGGGTAGAGTTAAATAGCGGAGCAGCAAATTCCAAAATAATATTGCTTGGTATATGCTATAAACCCCTAAACATATGAAAGTGAGGAAATGCAGGTAGGCATGGGCAAGTTTTATTAATGGGAGATTTTAACTACCCTAAAATAAACTGGATGAATGAGACTAGCAGTTCAGCTAAGGAGAGCAGGTTCTTGAGTACACTCAGAGATCATTATATAGCCCAGGTTATAAAAGAACCTACTAAAAATGAGGCTATCTTGGATTTAGTTACCACAAATAATATTCACAGTCAACAGTTTGCGGTCTCCTGGGAGCACAGGTTCAGCATGTTGTGGACCGAGTAGTTAATTATTGGGAAGGGCTGGAAATTAACAGGTGGTCTTGATACATATTGGTACTAATGACAAAGTTAGTGGAAGATGGAGTGTCTAAAAGAATGATTTTAGAGAACTAGGAAATAAGCTTAAGTAGTATTTTCTGAGATACTACCTGTGCCACATGCTAGCCCTGGGAGACAGAAGGAGCTTAGGGAGGTTAATGTGTGGCTAAAAATGTGGTGCACTAAGGAGGGGTTTGGATTTTTAGAGCACTGGACTGACTGCTCACTTGGGTACAATCTCTATAGCAGGTATGGGTTGCACCTTAATGATGAGGGAGCTTGTGTGCTAAGGGATAGGATAGTAGAAAGGCTGGAGGAGTCTTTAAACTAGTAGGTGGAGGGAGGGACTAGATGAATGTAATGGGGTAGGAAGTGTAGAGGGGATAAGGGATGAATTAACAACTCATAGGGGAGGAGATGGGGGAGGGGTAGTATAGTCAGTAGGGAGGTCTTGCTAAGTAAATGAAGTACATAGGCAGGCACCTTAAAACTACAAATTCATAACATAGAGTGGAAGCTTGCTAATGCCAGAAGATTAGAAGTAGGAATCAACAAGGATTTATGAAGGACAGGTCATGTCCAACAAATCAAATTAGTTTCTATGAGGAGGTCAGTAGGAAAATGGATCTGCTTATATTTTATCTCAGTTGATGATGCCTTTTGGGGTTTTGCAAAGGCTTTTAATACAGCGCCACATGGAAAATAGTCTCTCTATTTTTGCGGATGCCATAAAGTTGTGCAAGGTAATTAAATCAGAAAAGGATATACTTTCCCTCCAAAGGGAGTTGCATAAATTAGAGAAATGGGCAACTAAATGGCAGATGAGATTTAATAGTAATAAATGTAAAGTTATGCACCTGGGAAGGAAAAATAGCCATGCAATTTATAATCTTAATGGAGTAAATCTTGGGGTATCGAATATTGAAAGGGATTTTGGAGTGCTTGTGGACAACCACCTAGGTAACAGTGCTCAATGCCAATCAGCATCTGCAAAGGCAAATAAAATATCAGCATGTATTAAGAAGGGCATAGAAGTAAGGGAAGCAAATATACTTCTGCCCCTATACAACTCCCTAGTACGCCCTCATCTGGAATATGAAGTACAATTTTGGGCACCACTACATAAAAAGGACATTTTAGAGCTGGAAAAGTACAGAGAAGGGCAACAAAACTAATAAGGGGAATGGAGGGGCTAAGTTATGAAGAAAGACTAACCAAATTAAAACTTATTTTCTCTAGAAAAAGGTGTCTAAGAGGAGATGTGATTACCTTATATAAATCTATCCAGGATCAATACAAGGCTTTGCCAAGTTAAATTTTTGTGTCAAGAGGTTTTCAACTGACAAGAGGACATAATTTGAGGTTAGAAGTAAAAAGAAAGAAAAGGGTTCTACACAGTAAGCATGGTTAAACGGTGGAATTCTCTACCAAAGGAGTTGGTGACAGTGGATTCGATAGATAACTTTAAAAGGGGATTGAATATAGTTTTAATTAAAAAGGGCATTCAGGGTTATCCTGGTTTATTAGAGAGGGGGTATTGATCCAGGGAGGAATATGATCACCAGCATCTTGTGTTAGGAAGGAATTATTTTTTCCCTTTTGAGACAATTGGCAAAGTTTCACTTGGGTTTTTTGTTTCTATTTGCCTGCCTCTGGATCAATTAACAATTGATAATTAAACTGAATACTGCAGATCAGAGCAGATCTTAAAAGGTTGAACCTGATGGACTAAAAGTGATTTTTCAACCGCAATTACTACTATGCAATTAATATTCCATTAATAGAACAATTCACTTTTTGCAGAATTAAACATTTCCTCCATTCCATGGAATATTCCTTAGGAAAATAGATTTGAAATAGGTTTTCCAAACGTTGTCACCAAGCCCCTCTCGCAAAAGGCATAATTTTTGGTCTCATATATGATAAATTTAACTCCGACCCCACACCACATCACCCAAAATATACCAACCTTTGGGAAAGGGATCTTAAATGACAACTGGGAAGAAGAAACTAGGCAAAGCTCTTGGCAGAAACTCACCAGAGCCTCCCTTAACAGTAACATTCTCAAGACTTCCATAAAAGTCCTTTGCACAATCTATATCACCCCAGAAAAATGGAAAATGGAAGCCTTCTTCCAATCCCATGCTTTAGGGAGTGCCATGAAGTTGGAACCTTCCTACATATATGGTGGACTTGCCCCCCTTGTGGACTGTCTTCGAAAGGAAGTTTTCTCCTTAGTCTCTGACATCTTTAACTGTCAACTCCATGGTCATTCCATTATATCTGTCATCTTCCAAAAACAACTGCTTCAATACATAATACTAGCAACAAAAAGCCACATTGCACGGCAGTGGAAATCATCCACCCTTAACCTGCAATCAGTTATAAACAAACTCAAGTATTTACTAATAAATGAGAGACTGAACCATATACTAGAAGACTCTCTTCCAATTGTTATGCAAATCTGGAGACCTTGGTTAAATTTCCCTCACTTTAATCTCTCTCAACATTCGTTCTAAGGGTTTCCCAGGGAGGATTGGTGGTTATTGTCCGAAGGCGGCGGAATGCGGTGATTCACAGCCAACAAGTATTTATTATTTTCTTTTTTTTATCTTCAGTGATACTGGGACAGGAATTGTATTGTTTCATTACCCCACCCCATCCCCTCACCAACAACAGTTACATTTCTTTGTATTTCATGTTATTATTGTCAATATGCTAATATATTTCTGCCTATATTTTATCTAAAAAAAAAATCCCTTGGCATTGGCTAAAATAACGGACCAACTCCCTGGATGGAGATTGATCATGATTAATAGTAGAGTCCAACACTACATCTGACTCTTAGTTGATATGTTTTATATAAATGTATGCATCCTTTGTATTTGTATCATGATTAATTGGTTGTATGAATGTAACAATGTTTTCTCTATGCCTCTAATGAATGAAACTTTTTTGAGAAAATAAAAAATGTACCTAGAAAGAAAAGCAGCAGATCAAGCAAGGAAGTAGGGAAAGACATGGGGCAAATCAAAAGAAATAAGCAAAGATCAAATGAAAGAAATAGAGCAGGAATAATGGTAGAACAAAGAGAAAAGAGAAAATGTAAATAACAACTGAAGAGTAAACAAGAAAGTGAAATAAGGTAATAGTAGAGCAAAACCTGGACTGTTGATGGATTAAAAATGAAGAGGAAATGAATAAGATAGGAAAGATATGGTAGCAAAAAGTGTTTGCTGAAGGAGAAAGCAAGGGATAAATAAGAGTAATGGAAGTGCAAGAGAGTTATGATGAAGACTCAAATAAGGGCATGTTGAAAAAGAGGTGTGTGAACAAGACAGATAAAAGAAAACTGAACTTAAAATAACATACCTTCCGTACATCAGAACTTTTTAGCTCCGTTGTCCAAGTTATAATCCGAGACACAGCAAGTCGAGTCTCACTTGAGTTCACAAAGTCGCCAGGGTCCATTTGCTGAGTAAGAGTCTCAATATACTTAAGAATGGCAACCTTTACCTAAATGACAAGCAGTATCATTGGGATAATAGTCAGGTTTGACAATTCAAACTTAAAAAGAAAGATACAATGTTTTGAAACTGGAAATAAACGTGAATACATATGTACACTGCGTTACATACATATAGTCCTGTGCAATTTACAGCTGTACCTGCACATTAAACCATTAACATAACATTTTCATGGCTTGTAATGTTTTTGGAAATGTGTATTTTAATGCAACTAGATTTGCACTAATCATAATAGATCAATTTTCACTTTATAATTAACATTAGAGCTTGGCCTAGCATTATAAAAAAAGTAGAATCTTCTCCAGTGACTTTAGTAAACTGAGCAAACACACTTATCATTACCCTTCATATTGATGCCGAAAACAACACTTGTTATATTCTGATGTGTGAATTACAAAAAGGTACATTAAAGCAAAAAAAAAAAAAAAAAAAAAAAAAAAAAAAAAAAAAAACAAAAACCCTTTTTGTTGTTAATTTTAGGGTAAGGATAAAAGGCAATCACTTAGGAAACAGGCACAACTTGATTAAACCCAACATGGAAGGAAGCTTGTAGCCCTCGGCTCAAGGATTTTCTTCTATATGCTTTACCAAAATCAGAGTAATTTTGCAAAATGTTATTTAATTTAGTAAAACTAATAGTGAAGCCTCATTGACACTGAAACTAAATGTAATGGCTCTGTTTAAAACATAATTTGTTTCCCCCCCCCCAAAAAATGAAAAGGATTATGCATCTGAACAGATATACAAGTTACACTTTGACATAAAAAAATCTGCTCTCACTCCCAAGCTACAGAACGAGGCAGACACTTTATGTGATAATTTTACAATCACCAATGGCAGAGGCCATACTCACATTAGTTCTTGAAATAAGCTACTGAATTATGATTTACCAAGTGTGATAAACTTACATGGGAAATCCTTCTAAATGAGTATTAATGCCCACAACAAAATACAACCCACTGCCTCAGAATATCAAGGTTAGGCAGTAATGATATATATAATTCCTGAATACATGTAATCTAGCATAACAGAAACATTATATTTACAAAATGAACACAAGTTATGCTAGACTAGAATTGACAGACTAAATATTACTTAAATATAGCCTGTCCTGGAATGATGATAATGTCCATTTAAGTTGCATGCATAAAACCAACGTTAGTGAAACATCTGCAATGCTTAGAACACATTGAGCAATAATCCATTTTAACTAAACTCATTCCTGAACAGGAATAATAAACTCATTCATTAAAGTCTGCAAAACTCTTACTTAACATAAAGTGTAAAAAAGTACAGAGTGTATATATGCCAACTTAAAAGGAAACCTAAAGGCAATGCATTATGTTTTACTGTAAACTGCAGTCCATTCTGGACCTTCAAAAAAGAAACATAGCATTTTCAGAAATTCAGTAATTATTATTCTTTTCCAATGCTGCCTTTACACATTTAATACCATTTTGAAACATTTGCAGCACTTTATTTTCATGCAAAAAAGGGGAAAATACTTTTCCATGCTTTCTTGGATGGATGCTCATACCTCTTTAGAGCAGTATTTTGCAGACTTCAATCACTGAGACTCAAAAATGTCCCAGAGAGGAACAAAAATAATTAACCCCAAAGTAAACTTGCATAAACCAGCCTTGATGTTAGTAGCCCCCTTTCGTTTTAAACATTCAAGCTCTGCGTTCATACCTGCCTATAGCACAGGAGCATGACTGTAAATATAACATCCACATGCTCCAAAAGCTACTTGCAAGGGGTTAGTTGCTCATAACAGACCCACACAAATTATGTGTGAACAAACAAAGGAAAAATGGAAAAACGTTATAATGTGTTTGTGGAAGTGAGAAAGGAAAGTAATAAAACAGGCAAAGAAAGCAAAAAAAAAAGGAAAAACAAAAAACCTTTGAGCTCCAAAAAGTACGAAGCTGGTCTTGCAGAGCTGGCTTGGCTGTCTGAAAGTTTATAAAGAAAAACAAATCCACCATTTTAAATCTCACACACAAATATAACAAAGACACCCAGACACATATTATCACGAGGAAAACAAAGATATAAAAATAAAATGCAGACACGTGTTACACATTAGGCATTATATATTAAACATACACTTTTACCTTGAGGTTTGGAGTCTGAGTTTGATCAACGGTGAATCTCATAATGATATTAAACTGAAGATCATTTGGAAATGATTCTCTGTTTTGCAAGACAAAAAAAAAAAGAAATGATATAAAAACATAAATAATATTGATACATATTGCCTCTGCTTTTATTCCATTGTTGATTTTTAGTTGTGTCCAACTCTGTGTGACCCTATTGCCCACTGCAGGCCAGGCACATCTATCTTTATGGTTGTGCTTATCCATAAGGTTTTCATGGCAAAGATACTGAAGTGTGTTGCCAGTTCCTTATCCAGTGGACAGTGATTTGTCTGACCTCTCTACACAATCTGGAGTGACCCTACATGGTATAACTCAAAGCTTCATTGAAGTACACAAGTCCTTTCACCACAACAAGGTAGCGATCCAGAGTAGCATTGGTACATCTCCAAACAGGCCTGGCAGACTCCTGAGGCATTTCACTAGAAATCCCTTACCATGGCTACATTCAGCTACCTACAACTCTCTGACCCTACTCTTCTGTAATATATAGACAGGTTCTGGTTGTAGGGGACTCTATTATTAGGAAGGTAGACAGGGTGATTTGTCACCCAGATCCCAGCAATCGAACAGTTTGCTGTCTCCCGGGTGCTCGGGTTCGTCATGTTGTGGATCGGGTAGACAAATTATTGGGAGGGGCTGGAAATGAACCGGCGGTCTTGGTACATATTGGTACCAATGACAAAGTTAGTGGAAGATGGAGTGTCCTACAGAATGATTTTAGAGAACTAGGTAATAAGCTGAAGACAAGGACCTCCAAGGTAGTATTTTCTGAGATACTACCAGTGCCACGTGCTAGCCCAGGGAGGCAGAAGGAGATTAGGGAGGTTAATGCGTGGCTAAAGATGTGGTGCACTAAGGAGGGGTTTGGCTTTTTAGAGCACTGGGCTGACTTCTCACTTCGGTACAATCTCTACAGTAGAGATGGATTGCACCTTAATGATGAGGGAGCTTTTGTACTAGGGGATAGGATGGTAGAAAGGCTGGAGGAGTTTTTAAACTAGTAGGTGGGGGGGAGGGACTAGATATAAGTAATGGGGTAGAAAGTGTAGAGGGTATAAGGGATGAATTAACAACTCATGGGGGAGGAGATGGGGGGAGGGGTAGTATAGTCAATATGGAGGTAGTACTAAGTAATTCAAGTTCAGTGGCAGGCACTTCAGAACTACAGACTCATAACATAAGGTGTATGCTTGCTAATGCCAGAAGCTTGCCAGGAAAAATGGGAGAGTTAGAATTATTCGCAATTAATGAAAAATGGGATTTAATAGGCATTACCGAAACGTGGTGGGATGCATCTCATGACTGGACTGTTAATCTGGATGGTTATAACCTATTTAGGAAAGATAGGGGCAATGGTAAAAGAGGAGGAGGGATTTGTCTGTATGTTAAGTCTGAATTTAAGCCTATAGTCAGAGAAGATATTTATGGCTGAACTAGCGATAATGTTGAATGTTTGTGGGTAGAGTTAAATAGCAGAGCAGCAAATTCCAAAATAATATTAGTAGGAGTATGCTATAAACCCCAAAATATAGCTGAAAGTGAGGAAATACAATTATTGTTACAGATTGGAAATGCAGCTAAGCACGGGCAAGTTCTAATAATGGGAGATTTTAATTACCCTGAAATAAACTGGATAAATGAGACCAGCAGTTCAGCTAAGGGGAGCAGGTTCTTGAGTACACTCAGGGATCATTATCTGGCCCAGGTTATACAGGAGCCTACTAGAAATGAAGCTATCTTAGATTTACTCATTACAAATAATATTGATATTGTATCAAATGTTGAAATAGGGCAACCTTTGGGAATTAGTGATCACAACACAGTCTTATTTGAGATTGAATTAAAAAAACAACATTTTAAGGGGCCAACAAAAACTCTTAATTTTAAAAGGGCAGATTTTAACGGTCTAAGGGCAGCAATACAAAGTATAGACTGGGACAGAGAACTGATAGGTAAAAACACTGAACATAAATGGACAACATTTAAATCCTTACTAAATATACATACACATCGGCATATACCGTGTGGGAATAAAAGTAAAAGGAGTTAATCACAACCCATGTGGCTTAACAATGATTTAAAGATCAAGATACAGAGTAAAAAACAGGCATTTAAATTATACAAACAAGAGGGGACAGAGACTGCTTTACGGGAATACAAGGAAATCAACAAGGCTTGCAAAAGCGCGATTAGACTGGCTAAAATAGAAAATGAAAAATTAATTGCAAAAGAGAGTAAGACTAACCCTAAAATATTTTTTAAGTATATTAATGGGAAGAAGGCGAGGAAGGAAGCTATAGGAACATTACAATGTGAAACAGGCCATCTGAAAATGAGTGACCAGGAAAAGGCAGATGAGCTAAATAGGTTCTTTTCCTCGGTATACACAAGGGAGGTACCAGTGGTTGGGACACTGCGACATAATGGGGCTACACTACCCTTGCCAAATAATTGGTTAACACAGGAAGTAATCCAAAAGAGGTTGGAAAAAATAAATGTTAATAAAGCCCCGGGTCCTGATGGAATACATCCAAGGGTACTAAGGGAACTGGGTTCTGTAATAGCCAAACCATTATATTTAATTTTTCAAGATTCACTCAACACAGGGTCTCTACCAGATGACTGGAGAAAAGCTGATGTGATACCTATATTTAAAAAGGGAGCAAGAGCAAATCCGGGGAATTATAGACCAGTGAGCCTCACTTCTGTAGTGGGGAAGCTTTTAAAAGGGTTAATAAGGGATAATATACAAGAATATGTCTATTTGAACAGGATTATAAGTAGGAGTCAACATGGGTTTATGAGGGATAGGTCATGTCAAACAAATCTAATTAGTTTCTATGAGGAGGTTAGTAGTAACCTGGATCAAGGCAACTCAGTGGATGTAGTCTTTTTGGATTTTGCAAAGGCTTTTGATACAGTGCCACATGGGACACTATTGGGCAAACTAAGGGATACAGGAATTGCAGTAAATATCTGCTCATGGATTGAGAGCTGGCTAAAAGACAGGAAGCAAAGGGTTGTTGTAAATGGAACATACTCCGATTGGACTAATGTGGTAAGTGGGGTTCCTCAGGGTTCAGTATTAGGTCCTCTCCTTTTTAACATATTTATTAATGACTTAGAGGTAGGATTGGAGTGTGGGGTCTCCATTTTCGCTGATGACACAAAGTTGTGCAAGGTAATTAAATCAGATAATGATGTGCTTTCCCTCCAAGGGGATTTACATAAAATATGTAAGGTTATGCATCTGGGAAGGAAAAATAGCCATGCAATTAATAATCTTAATGGAGCAAATCTAGGTGTATCAGATATTGAAAGGGATTTGGGAGTGCTTGTGGACAACCACCTAGGTAACAGTGCTCAAAGCCAAGCAGCAGCTGCAAAGGCAAATAAAATATTAGCATGTATTAAGAAAGGTATAGAAGCCAGGGAAGCAAATATAATTCTGCCACTATACAAATCTTTAGTACGCCCTCATTTGGAATATGGAGTACAATTTCGGCACCACTTCATAAAAAGGACATTTTAGAGCTGGAAAATGTACAGAGAAGGGCAACCAAACTAATAAGGGGAATGGAGGGGCTAAGTTATGAAGAAAGACTAACCAAATTAAACTTATTTTCTCTAGAAAAAAGGCGTCTAAGAGGAGATATGATAACCTTATATAAATACATCCAGGGTCAGTATAAAGATTTGTCGGGGGAGCTTTTTGTGCCAAGAGGTTTTCAACTGACAAGAGGACATCCCTTGAGGTTAGAAGTAAAAAGATTCCACCTCAAAAAAAGAAAAGGGTTCTTCACAGTAAGGGTGGTTAATCTGTGGAATTCTCTACCAGAGGAGGTGGTGACAGCGGATTCGATAGATAACTTTAAAAGGGGACTAGATTTATTTCTAATTAAAAAGGGTATTCAGGGTTATCATGGATAATTAGAGAGACAGTAATGATCCAAATTTTTAACATTTCCCCTTTAGACATTTGGCTAAGTCTCGCTTGTTTTATTTTATTTTATTTTTTTTTCTATTTGCCTTCCTCTGGACTAATTAATAATAATAAAAAAAGAAACAAAAAAAAAAACATTAAATAATTGATTAATAATTAATTAACAACTAATGAATTAATAGTTAATCTGCATATTGCAGATCAAAGGAGATCTTAAAAGGTTGAACTTGATGGACTGAAAGTCTTTTTTCAACCTTAAATACTATGTAACTATGTAATATATATATATATATATATTTTTTTTTTTTTTAAGAATTTACAACAAAATGTAATAATAAATTACATTCCACAAATGCAATTGTTAAATACAAAATACAATAATTAATCTCTGGCCATTCATTATTTGCAATATACAATCATCAATATAAAAAGTTTCTCTTCATAATGCATTAACTTCTGCAATATCTTATCCACTGCAGCACTGCTGAAATTTAGTTAACTGTGCAGACTTTTCAATAGAAGGAATTGAGGACTTGCTTAACTATGTAATTTGTGAGAGGTGCAGGAGTGCATGCTGATGACATTATCGCCAATAAATGCTGTGTTTACATTTTGTATGATAAGCTATTTATATAGCAAGTACTGGCTAGCAAGAACCTTAAGAGAAGTCCTCAGAGGGGGAATTTAAATATTGATAATACAACTGGAAATCTAATAGATTGTGCTGATTTTCTTTTGAATATATTTTATATCCTATATTTAAAATCTGGTCCTCCATAACCAAAGATGCAGGATAGAACTGCTACACAAGGTTATTTACTGGAATACACATTATGTGGATACTGTATTTATTAGATACCGTATATACTCGAGTATAAGCCGAGGCACTTATTTTACCACAAAATACTGGGTAATATGAGTAGTATAATGACTCAAGTATAAGCCGAGGGTGGGAAATGTGCTGCCCCCTGTGTCCCTCTTGTGCCCTCTGTGTCCCCCTCTCTCCCGTGTCTCCCCCCTGCCTTCCCTGTGTCTCTTCCCCCCTCCTCTTCCTCAAACCCCCCCTCCTCATCCTCAACCCCCCCCCCTCCTCATCCTCAACCCCCCCCTCCTCATCCTCAATCCCCCCCCTCCTCATCCTCAATCCCCCCTCCTCATCCTCAACCGCCCTCCTCCTCAACCTCAACCCCCCTCCTCAACCTCAAGCCCCCCCATCCTCAACCTCCCTCCTCAACCTCCATCCTCAACCCCCCCAGTCATTCTACCCCCCCCCTCATCATTCTAACCCTCACCACTCATACAACCCTTCTAAATCCCGCCCCCCCCCCCCCCTCCCCTCACTTACCTGCTACGGCCTCCGCTCCTTCTGGGTCTTGACGTGGCGCGCATGTGACGTCACGTCATTAGCATATACCGGGTGCCGGTATAAGACCCGGAAGGAGCGGAGGCAGGAGCAGGTAAGTGAGGGGAGGGGTGAGGATGAGTGGGGGGTTGAGGATGAGGAGGGGGAGGGAAAGAGAGACACAAGGGGGGGTTAGAGAGACACAAGGGGGGGTTAGAGAGACACAAGGGAGGTTAGAGAGACACAAGGGGGGGTTAGAGAGACACAAGGGGGGGTTAGAGAGACACAAGAGGGGGGTTAGAGAGACACGGGGGGGGGTTAAAGGGCTGAAAAACTCTGCTTATACTCTAGTATATACGGTATGATGTGTGTAGGTACTGTTAATATGGGGAAAAAAGCTAGTTTTTCTGCTTGTTTTCTTGTAATATTATTCAATTATTGCTGCAACATCTGGTAACAATGAAGTAAATTCAGAATTTAACTAGTCGTGGATTTGAAAATCTACATATAAATATAAATAAAAACAATATTTATTCTTGTAAGCTCATTACCTTGTAACATCAAGTGCTTTCTGAACTTTTGCTTGCACAGACCCAAGGAGATCAGCACCCATTTTTTTGAGCAGTTGTGTAAGAAGCACAAAAAGCCAGTCCTGCAGGTCCTCCTTGTGCACTTGGATAAAATCAACCAGAGTCTCCAGAAACATACTGAACACCTGAAATGGACAGGAAAAGGAAGACAAAGGGAAGGGAACAGAACAGAGTCAGAGCCCAAAGTGTTAAAAAAATTAGAAAGAAAGGAGTAAAATTAAAAAAGCTTTCTGGGAAATCAAGACGCAGATGCAATTATTAGCAAGCAAGCAAAACGAACAATATCAAATGCTTCATATTATTTTATTAATGTACTATGAAAAGAGTGCAGTTTGCTACTCAAAAACAATTTCAAGTGTATATTAGTTTAATGCCAAACTCTTGCAGCACTATGTTTGGAACAAAACATACTTTTTTTTAACCACATTTTCAAATTTCATGCCACTGTACTATTTCAAGATATACTTGTAATACTTGTGATAGCAAAACAGTCTATTATAAACATGCCACAGAAAATATGACAGTACTTGACGGTGAACCAGCTATTGAAATATGCCAAATTATTATTTAGTAGAAAATTAACATTTAATAAATATTTTAAATGTTTTTGATGGCAGAAGTTTGGAGAATATTAAATAGTCTTCTACTTAAATTGGAAAAGTCACATAGATACAAATTGTTCTTATTTTAACAAATACAGAATTTCAAATATATGTAAATTTCTTTTTAGCACTTTTAATGCTACAAGACATCTGTATGCCAGGTGATGTGAGCTGCTGAAGAACAAAGAACATGGATTTAACTGTAACAGCGTAGAATTCTCGGTCAAAAAGCTGAAGAGCTGGTTCAAGAGCAAATCAGACTGCAGCTTTCTACATTCTAAGCTGTTATAGTTAAATTCAGCTGTGCATTCTCCATGTCAGTGACAGCAATTTAACAAAAAAAACAAATTTCAGCCCTCCACAATAACTGGCAAACAAGAATATTTTCATATTTTTTACATGGTTAATTTTCTCTAGGGGTGTTAAATATTAAAGTAACTTATTTTTAGGTGGAACAAAAAACGACTAGGTTTGGGGATTTTCAAACCATCAAAACACCTTCTGTTTCAGTATGTGTCAAACACCTAATAAGTACCTTCTATTTAAAATAAAATTATTCATATTTCAAATATGAAATATGGTTTTAGTCTGGAATTACAGTAATTAACGTTTTGCATTTCTCACAATGATCTGCATGGAAATCAGCAAACATTTTAACATATGCACAAACCCCAAACCAGATCAATAAATTAGTGAATAAATAAAGGACATACGCAGGTTAAAAATACAATCTTATTAACATGCTTGACTAACACATTAGAGCACAATGTTCGAGCAGTGCAGAGATTGCAGCACTGCACAAGCCATTTACAGGATAAGGAGAGGCAACAAAAAATATATAATAGAGTTAATATCTCAAAATCATGCGATTTGGTTAAATTTTTAAGCAAACATTGAGCCAACTTACTCTCTATTGAGAGTTCCAACACAGGGGACAGCATGCACAAACAAAAGAAAACAAAAAGAAAAGGGAAAAAGACAAGAAAACACATGAAATTAGTCTCCAACCACATAAGGATTGCTGTATTAAAAAATAAAATAAAAATAAAAAACCTGGAAAGAAATCAGTAACTGTTAGCATATAAAAAACACAATTTTAAATATTTTAAAGGCATATTCTAAATATAAATTACATCACTTTGGTTTCCATAACAGATATTATGAAACTTCATAGATAATTATTATTAACATTTATTTATATCGCACCAACATATTCTGTAGCACTGTACATAAGTTAAGTTCAGACAAAGATAAATACAAATTAATGTATAGCAAAAAAAGGAGGGCCCTGTCTTTGAGCTAGGAATCCAATGTCCATGGTGCATTCTGAAAGTACACTGCAGGATTGAAACTCGCAGAATTATAACCTAAAGGTATTGTGAGTGGTAAAGGAGGAAGAGAGAGGTGATGAGCGTGTTAGAGTGGAAGGTGATACGCTTCTTTAAAAAGAGATGCATTTTAAGTGAGGTTTTGAATGTTTTGAGGCAAGAGGATAATCTGGTGGAGCGAGGCAAGGAGTTCCAGAGAATAGGGGCAGCACGAGAAAAGTCCTGAAGGCGAGTGTGAGAGGAGGTGACAGGAGTTGTAGAAAGAAGAAGGTCATTAGCAGAACAAAGAGGGCTGATGGAGGAGTATTTGGAGATGAGAGCAGAGCTGTACGGGGCATCGCTATTGTTGAGGGCTTTGTAAGTTAGGGTCACGATTTAAAATGTTATTATAGAGGCTAAGGGAAGCCATCGGAGTGATTGACAGAGAGGTGATGCTGACACTGAAAGTTGTGGACGGAAGATGAATCTAGCAGAGGCATTCATAATGGATTGAAGTGGAGATAGTTGGGTGGTGGGCAAGCCATTTGGCATCACAGTGATCCAAATTTACCAATAAATATTTTACTCTTATCATAGGAGATTTGATTGCTAGTAGGGAACCAAAAGATAACGGGCAAGTTTGGTCTTTGAGTACAAATAAAAGCAGGTCAGAAATTAGTAGAATGCGATCAAGATAAATCTCCGGTCATAGTAAATACCCTCTTCCAATAGACTCAGAGACAGCTCAACAAATGGATCAGATGTACAATACAGAAATCAAATTGACTATATACTTTGTAGCCAAAGATGAAGGAGCTCTATACAACCAGCAAAGACTGGGAGCTGACTGTGGCTAAGATCATGAACTTTGTCATGAGCCCCCTGGACTTTTCTGAGGTGGCAACCAGACATTCATGGACACTATCTCTGTGGCTACCATACCTAAAGGCTATTCTAATGTCGTTAAGAGCTTCTAAAAGGACTATGTCACTTTATGTTATATATGCTTTATGATGATGGTTCCCAAAGGTGACTGTATGTCCTTGGCCTCAAAACCCCTTTTAATTACCAGGTCTGGTTAGCCTAAAGATCTTCCAGTAGCCAAACGTGATACCCAGTCATAGTGTCGGGCTATGGGCCTGGCCGGATTCAAACTCGCTGTAAGAGTTAGATTAGGCTCCATAGACTTCAATGGGAGAATTAAGTACCTGATTAAGCAAGTTTAATTAACAAAGCTGTCAAAATAGCAATGGAAACACTTGTTTCAATAGACAAAGGTCAAGTGGTGTCAAATATTCTGAGGATGACACCCCTCTGATCCTTTGCCTTGGGTTAACCACAAAATAGGACATACTTGATCTTAGCCAGTGTTCATGACTCCCATTCAATCTAATTGGGTGCCTGACTATTTAAAATTACTGTTGGAGTCCAGGTCATCCCCAAAAAGTGAATTCACCCTGGAGCTGTCTCAGTCCCTTAGCAGTTTGTCTAATGAACTAGACATCTTGGAGAGTAAAGTGAGATGGGCACTAGGAAGCCATACTGATAACAAAACTGCAGGAATTGATAGAATCCCAGGTCAACTGTTCATAAAACTACAAGATGATGTTGTGAAAATGTTGCTTGCATTATGCCCATAAATTTGGAAAACTCAACAGTGCCCCAAAGAGTCAAAAAGGTCAGCCTATATTCAAATTCCAAAGACTGATACAGTTATCAAACAATTGTACTAATTTCACATGTCATCAAGGTAATGCTTAAGATCCTGCAATCTCTGGTCCAACAATACATGGACCGAGAACTACAAGATGTTCAAGTTTGGTTTTGCAAAAGCACAAGATATCAAACGACCACTGGACAAGAGAATAGCAAAAGATTTGCAGAAAAAATATTTACCTATGCTTCATAGATTACAACAAAATGTGGCAAGTTATTAAAGTGATAATGCCTGAGGAATCTGTATATGGACCAAGAAGCCATGGTCAGAAACAGACATGCAACAATTGAATGGTTTAAGATAGAAAAAGGAGTGCAATAATTTTGTATACTGCCTTATTCATCTCATATGAGCAATACATCACGTGTAAGGTTGGGCTGGATGAATCCAAAGCAGGAACTAATACTACTGGGAAAAAAAACCTCAGATACGCATATGATACTACGGATAGCTGAAAGTAAGAAGGAACTAAAGGGCCTATATATGAGTGTGCAAAGGTTGGCCTGCTGCTCAATCTTAAATGGATGACGATCATGGCAAACGGCAATCTCCAATCCTGGCAAATAGATGGGGAACAAGTGGAGGCAATGACATAACATATTTAGATATCTGCAGATAGTCATGAAATTAAAAGACATTTGCTTCTGGGGAGAAAAACTATGGCAAATCTGGACAAGCCAATACAATGTAAAGATATTACGATGTCAAAGGTCTGCATATTCAGAACTATGGTATTTTCAGTAGTAACATAGTGAGAGCTAAACCATAAAGAAGTCTGTGCCCCCCAGAATTGATACATTTAAATCTAGAGAAAATGGAAAAAGTCCTTTGAACTGCAGGAAGATCCAATCCAAATATTATTATAATCATTTTAGAATAGAAACATTTCACAAGCGCGTCTATGTTACATTATTATTATTTTGCACACATTTATAATTAAATGGTTTTTAGAGGCACATGCAACTGAAAAAAAAAAAATGGAAACCTCTGACAAGTAAGGCAGTGTGGGACAATGAAAACACATTTTACAAAACAAGGGCTTTGCATATAAACAGGACAGAAGTAAAAAGTAAATTGCTGAACTCTCAATTTTGCTTTTGTTTTTACAATGTTTTGATAATTGTTGCAAATTCAAATGATACATTAAAGGACTAAAAAACTGCCATATGTGCTCTACATCATCAGTGAGAAATCATGTGGAAAATCTGTTTCCATTTTTAAAATTGATGAAGAATTGACTTAGATATTTAGCCCTTAAAACTGTCCTACAAGAACCTGCATAAATAATAGGGCTGGGGTCTGTTTCTGTTAAGTATTTACTCTATAAGTGAAGTATGGAGGCACAGTTGTAAGCATCCTGTTTTAAAGATTTTTTTCATTGCAAGTCATGGGTTCGATTACCCTGCCTTCCCTCTTATTTTTAATTAAAAATGTTTTTAGTTATTTATGGTATGTACTATTTATTTACTTTACTACTATACTGTTGAGGGTATCTATCGCTCTTTTACCCACCATATATTAAATGATTGTTGTAGTGAACTACTTACTCAAAATTTCCACTAAACAAGCTAAGGATCTGGCCCCAGGCGGAAGAGAGGCAGTAACCTTGAAACAGCTGTACGTGGGTGGGATTCCTAGCTTGTGTATAATCCAACCTTAGCTTTGCTCAAAGCTGTGTGATACAGCCGGCATATGCTTAAGGGAAGCCCTATTTGAAACTATTATGGATTGAAAGCGCAAAGCCTTTGTGGGCACATTTGCATGTCCCTGCCAGGGTTCCTTAAGACATCATCAATCATATGTGTGTTAAATTAAGAAGGGGAAGGCACTGGTTTAGAACCAATTACTTACTAATGAAAACATTTTGTAAAGCACACTTTCCACTACACCTCCACACTCTGCTTTAAAACTATGTGTAAAAGCTAAACTAAATTGATGTTTTTGAAATTATATATATATATATATATATATATATATATATATATATATGTATTTATTTATTGAATAATTATGTGATCTGTGTTATTTAAAAAAAAATTGTGTGTACAGATATTTTCACATGATTATGATTATTATTCACATAAACAGAAGAAAACAGTACCTCATACTGACATATGCTTTAATATATATAACCTAAGAAAATAGGTCTGATTTTTAAAATAGTAAAGAAATATCTGGCTGTGGCAGGAATCAAACTCAGGACCTTTAGCTCTATAACCTGCATTACTGACTGAGCTATTTCAACAGCTATTGTCTTTCCTGCTAGAATATGACTAAGTTGTTACAATGAGTCAATCACTGTCTGATTCAATCACTGAAAGCTTCTGCACCTGAATCTAATTAATTAATGCATCATAACTCCACCAATTCAGCATCAATTTTCAAAATGAAAACACTTTTTCACTATGCTTTTTTTACCCTCTATTTAATGGTGCAGAGCACAAATAGGTCACTTTTTTGTTGCTTTATATTACAAACTTTGTAACGATATATAAAAAAATGCATCTTTGAGATACTGGACTTTTATTACAATTTGATAACATTTCATATAAAAGCAAATTTACATTCACAGCAACAACAAAAAGTTTAGTTAGTCCTTTTCCCATCTTGAATTATTCCAAGTTTTTTTTTTTTTTTTTTCATTTATTGATGAAAACCTCAGTCTCATTCTTGTGTAATTTCAAAATAATTTTGTTTTGGACTTTTCTTAGACAAATAAGTAAATGTTTATCAGAAAATTGTAGTATTACAAAGGTCCTTTGAAAACAACTTCATAATATTTATGAAGTTTACAGTTTTAGCATCTGTTCTGCATTTACAGAAATTAAGGAACAGTAAGCAATGCTGTTCTAGTTGAACACATACCTTGCTGTGAGGATCTGCAAACATCCTCGTAAAGATCTCACATAGTCTTTTCAATTCCACCCGACTGTCAAAACAGAGACACAATAGTGGAAATAATAAAATAGGGTCAAAATAAACAATTGCATATTCCCTTTGTTAAAGCACTATCTATTCTGTAACAATTCAGTGATAATTATGTGTAGCATTTCTCTTCCCTTTTGTTTCCTTCCAAAAAGACAAAAAAAAAAAAAAAAAAAAACGTTCTTTCAGATTTGTGAATCTCTCCTCTTAGCCAACATGTACAAATTCCAACTCAACATCTGAAATCTTTGACTCACATGAATCTCTTCGGACATTGCATGAATACACGAACCTATTTACCTCAACATTCTCTGATTTTTCATAAGGTTCTGCAGACCAAGGAGACCCTCTTTCCTTTCTGACCAGTTTGAGCTGGCACAGCGATTAAGTACTTCAGCCACATCCTCTGTCTGGCGCATGTAGGTTGGAATGCTGCCATTACGTGAACTGTAAGAGCGCTCCGAACAGGCACTTGAGGCATCACTATTTGCATCATCATCGGAATACATGCCATAAGACTCATACCTTCTTCGCGCTGGTTTTTTCTGGCAAAATAAAAAGCACAGTTATAACACAGTTGAAGTTCTTGCAAATATTTTATGAAAAGAAAAAAAAAACAGCATTAGAAAGTTTTTTTTTTTAGAATAAATTTTCCATTTACATCTCCAAACAATTTCAGTATGTGAGAAAAATAGCTAGTTATCAAGTAGTGTTATCATAGTGAACAAACAGTCTTGGGCTTGAGAGTACTTTGCAAACCACCGATTTAAACAGACTATATATAAACTAGTGATACCTGACATAATGGAGCAGCAATGTTTGGTAGCAAAAGAAAATTAAAACACACAGACAAAAGTGTTTTAGACATTTTTAAAGCACTAGTGTAAATAATGGGCACACCAATTCCGACTTACCTGTTATAGTTTTCAGGAATCTTCCTGGAGGGAATCTGTACCCATTTGTTTATTTGCCCCTACATATCTTCAAATGGCTTATGATTTAAGACAAGAAACCTAGAATAATATTCTCTACAGTTACTCATGGCTTCTACAAAGTACCTGCTCAGTGGTGCAGCAATTAAAAAAATACATATATATAAAAAAGACCCCCAAAACCCCCCACAGAAGATAAAACAAAACACACACAAAAAAATGCAATAGGACATTCTCTTGGGGAAGTGCAGTCAAAAGCAACAAAACTGAAATAAATCAAATTATATTTGAATTATTCACTAATACACATTCACATATCTCAATCCTTTATAAAAGGACACAGCTTTTTCTTTTAAACTTGCCCAAACATGGATCTCTTTTTTGTCCAGACATCTGCTGGTCCTACACTATCACTGATATCTCTCATCATTCTCCATTTCTTCTACCTTTTCATAAGCATCTTCCAACCACTCCTGGTTGTCTCTCTTACATACTTGTCTGACTAGGTCTCTTATAATAAATATATTGTGCCATTTAGCCACAGAGCCAAAGATGCTGCAATAGTGAGGGACAGGCAACATTAAATAAGAAAAATGAAAATGATTGCAAAACATGTAGCTTTTAGGATTGAATTAAATTGCTTTGACACTGTCAGAAAACAGTTAATAGATTCACCAATGGAAGTCTAAATAGACAATTAAAAGTGTTACTGTAAATAATTGTATGTAAATATATGTTTATGAGGACAAAGAACACAACAAATTTTTAAGCATCAAACATTTTGCGCTTGTATAAGGAGTGCTTCTCAGAGGATTCAAATTAACATACAGTAAAGTAAAGTAAATTACAAGTATAACGAAAATTAGAAATGGAAAACAATACATTATCTTCCTTGTTAACTATTAAATCTTGAGGAATCACCTGAACAATACAAAAGTAAACATTAGGTAATCTCACAAGCTAGTACAGATAAAAAATAAATCAATATGAGTGATAGTAGTGAGTGCTCATGTTTAGATTTTGTTTCTGTGCTTTTTAAAAGAACCCAATTACCCCAATAATGGCGCATAAAATTTCAGATTACATATATAGTTGTGAGCGTACGAGTTATTGCTAACGTTTGCGGGCTCGCATAGCGAGGGCTGCAAGCGAGGGCCTCAGTTGCTGGCATGGAGCGCTGAAGGCGCTCCTTGCCAGCAACTGCGACCCTTGCAAAATTTACGTTAAGACGCAAACAACACGACACAACGACCGCGACCCTCGCAAACTTTACCTTGCAACGCAAAAACCATACGAGACACGTTACCACACATTACGACCTCGCAAAAATCGGCCGCAACTTGAGAACATCACAAAATTAAAAACACAATAAAAACACACACCACATACATAAAAAGCTTACCTACAGCAAGAGGAAGCATCCAGGACCTCAAAAAAACAACTTACACCTTCAGTTAACTAAAAATAAAAGAGTTTAGACACTAAAAAAAAAAAAAAATCGCTAAGCGAGAGAAAAAATGGCCACCGAACAAAATGAAAACGAGGCTATAGCACTCTAAACACGCAAAACACCACAAGAAACTTGCAAAACACCACAAACGACTTACGGATATTCCGCTAAGACGCATACCACACATTAACCGCTATTTTACGCTAATGCGGAAGTACACAACTACGCTAACGGTTTCGGCACGCCCACTATTACACTGCACACATTCAGCACGCTTACACAGCAGTTCAACACCACTAATGCTGCAGCAACATCAAAACACATTGCCAGCCCTTCAACACAATGCTTTAAAATAGGTAAACTATATTAATTTATTAATTGTATTACATATTTCAGTAGTAGACACAAAACACCATTAGCTACCTTACAATTTCATTGCCGTCATTTTTTGACGGGCAATTCGCTAGTATTTCCTAATAGACAGAACAAAGTACAAGTCCTAACAGATATCTGACATAATGCCATCACTTATAAAGCACATGTTCAATGTGTAATAAACAAAAAAGTACATTTATTTATTAAAGTTACATGTTTTTGTACTTATCCAATGTCACAAGCGTGCAACACTTCAAATACAATATATCTGCAAGCCATTAGGTGGGACTATTTAAAAGTACACCAAGCTATAATTTGAAATTAAATATGAAGAACATGTACATTTATTAGTGACTGCTATACACAGTGAAAACTGCAGCAAACTACCCTAAAATGTTCATAATATATAAATAGCATATGATATAATCAGTGTATATAATATAATAATGATATAATATAATGCACAAGACAAATATTTATTTCATATGTATGTGTATAATATATATATATATATATATATATATATATATATATATATATATATATATATATATATACATATATATATATATACATATATATATATATACATATACACACATATATAACCAATTACCAGTTTGGTACACAGAAATTATTACATTAACAACAAAAGCAAAATTTTGATATATACCTTTGTCCGTATGTCTCCCAAGAGCTGAGAGCAATAAATTATTGGAAAAGAAAAATTAAGAAGAGTGAAGAATAATTATTTACTATATGAATAAAGCATCCAAGAAGTGAAATTATTAGTCATTAATCTACATTGTTGTTATTTATGCCCCCCACCCCCATTCCAAACTGATGAAGCCCTTATACCCATAGTGACCTGCTATTATGGGAAGACTTGATTAAGATTGTGTATAATATTATTAATGAAATAAGAAAAACTATTTTGTATATACTCAAGATAAACATTTTGTTTTCTTTGTGAACATTGAATTCCTACGCTATAATTAACGATAGGAGGTAATTCACATCCTATATTTCTTTCTTTCAGAAAACAAAATAAAAAAACATGGCAATAATTGTTTAACAGTTTAAGTGAGTTCAAAATACTAGAACACAGTTTAACAAAGTATTGGGATTTTGAAGATACTTTAAAAAAAATAGAATTGTACAGTAAAGCTTCAAACTCTTAGGAATTGATGCTGCATGTTCTAAAGAAACTAAACTAAAATAAATCACATTCCCATCTGCATTTACAATTTTCTTAACATTTCTTAAGTTACAGTATTAACACTAACAAAGAGTTTTTTTGTATAGTGCAAACCACCTAGAAAATTTTGAGGAGACTCCAAACAGGACTTTCACAACATAAAACAATAAAAATCCCAGCATAAAATTACTATGGAAAGCAAATTTTTTAATTGCTACACATGAAAGATTATTTGACAATATTTAAATGTGCTTTCTTTATAAAAATGTCCAATAATTGCTGTTATACATGTTAACAAACCCAACTATAGCAAACATACCAGTGCATCTGCAACTGCTTCTTCCACATCGGATCCAGTGTTCAGCACACGCATGGCACTGACAGATGAGGACAATCGGCTTTGCTGACTGATTCCATATCCTAAACCTGTCGGACCACAGAAAGAAAAAAAACAAGATAAAAAAAAGTCAATATAAAAATCAATATACTCAATATATAAATTTGGACCCGTTAAGGATTTATGATTATAATAAAATAATGTGACAGTACTAAAAATAACCATTAAACACAAACACATATAGCACTCCTCTATACCTATAATATTTAAATCTATTATACAGAGACCAAGTCTGTAAACAGGGTCAGTTTGATATGATTAATGTTTTATGAATATATATTGTGCTTTTAAATGGAGAGCATATCAACCAACATTATTATTATCATCATTATTCTAAACCTTTATTTGTAATGCACCAACATATTCCATAGCGCTATACTGGGTAGATACAAGCCAAAACAATGGTAACAAATTACAAAATAATGGAGGGCCCCGTTATTGAGTTTACAATCAAGCATATAAAGGGCTTTTGCTAAAGCAACCAATATGATTGAAAACTCGCAAACTTACAGTCTAGTAGTTATGGGTGAGGTATAGAAAGGTAAGATTCAATATATTGCTCATATTAAGGCTGAAGTTGATAAGCTTCTTTAAACAGATGAGTTTTTTGTAAGGTTTTGAAGTATTTGAGGCAGGAGGATAGTCTAGTAGAGAAAGGCAAGGAGTTCCAAAGAATAGAGGCAGAATGAGAAAAGTCGTGGCGGGAATAAGAGAAAAGGAAGTGATAAGAGAGAAGGAAAGAAGAAGGTCAATAGCAGGGCGAAGAATAAGTGTGGAAGACATTAAAACTATGATTGGGAAGCATTGCTTACACTATAAAGTTCCCACCACTGTTAATAGGGATTCCATGCTTTTGATACAATTATTCCAGAGAGCATTATATATACTTATTCTCTATTTTAGCATAATTAAAAAATATGTAGAGTATATAACTATTATTAAACCATAAAAAAAAACAAAAAAACAACAACTACCACCTCATCTGGTAAGAGCCGTCACTAAACTTTACTGGTAATCTGTACCTGTGTCAAAGTTACATAGTAATTGAGGTTGAAAAAAATACTTTAGTCTATCAAGTTCAACCTTTTTATATCTCTCACATCTGCAATATGCAGATTAGTTATTAATTGATCTAGACAAAGGCAAACAGATTATTTTTTTTTAAACATTGACAATTGTCTCAAAAGAGGAAGAAAAAACAGATTTTTTTTCCTGACCACAGATACTGGCGATCGGACTCCTCCCAAGATCAATACTTCATCTCTGATTATCCAGGATAACCCTGAATGCCCTTTTTACTCTAAAAATGTGTTGGACACATTTTTAAGTCATCTATCGAATCCGCTGTAACCACCTCCTTTGGTAGAGAATTCCACAGTTTAACCACCCTTACTGTGAAGAACAATTTTCTTTCTTTAAGGTCTTTTTACTTCTAACCTCAAGGGATGTCCTCTTGTCAGTTGAAAACCTCCTGGCACAAACAGCTCCCTTGACAAATCTTTATACTGACCCTAAATGTATTTATATAAGGTAATCATATCTCCTCTTAAACGCCTTTTTTCTAGAGAAAATACGTTTAATTTGGTTAGTCTTTCTTTATAACTTAGCCCTTCCATTCCCCTTATTAGTTTTGTAGCCCTTCTCTGTACTTTTTCCAGCTATAAAATGTGCTTTTTATGAAGTGTTGCCCAAAATTGTACTCCATATTCCAAATGAGGGGGTACTAGGGATCTATATAGAAGCAGAATTATATTTGCTTCACTGGCTTCTATACCCTTCTTAATACATGCTAATATTGTATTTGCCTTTGCAGCTGCTGCTTGGCTTTGAGCACTGTTACCTAGGTGGTTGTCCACAAGCACTCCTAAATCCCTTTCAATATCTGATACCCCTAGATTTGCTCCATTAAGATTATAAATTGCATGGCTATATTTACCCTTTGCTTCCTGTCTTTTAGCCAGCTCTCAATCCATGAGCAGATATTTACTGCAATTCCTGTATCCCTTAGTTTGCCCAATAGTGTCCCATGTGGCACTGTATCAAAAGCGGTTTCAAAAATCCAAAAAGACTACATCCACGGAGTTGCCTTGATCCAAGTTCTTACTAACCTCATCACAGAAACTAATTAAATTTGTTTAACATGACCTATCCCTCATAAATCCATGTGTACTCATACTGATAATCTTGTTTAAACATACATATTCTGGTATAATATACCTTATTACCCTTCTAAAAGCTTTCACACTACAGAAGTGAGGCTTACAGGTCTATCATTTCCTGGATTTGTTATTGCTCCCTTCTTAAAACATAGGTATCACCTCTGCTTTTCTCCAGTCACCTGGTAGAGATCCTGTGTTGAGTGAATCTTGAAAAATGAGATATAATGGTTTGGCTATTAGAGCCGATTTCCCTCATGTCACAACCTGCTTGTTAAATGGGGTATGATAAGAGCCTATTGCCCATACCTCTACCCACAGGTGTGCCCAGTTCGTTTTACCTCTGTACAGCAGGAATAATTTTCAGCCCTTGGTTCAGACAGAGAGGTCTGTGGTCTTGTATAGCATAAAGATCTTTCTAAGTTCTGAAAATAACTTACTCCAGCATCAATAACAAAATCCTCACAATTATGTGAACCAGTTATAGCATCTTTATTACTGAAACAACAGACATATTTAAACCTCACTCCTAGCAACAAAAGGTCAATCAATTCAAATTGGCATCCATGGTTACCACAATCAACTTCTAGCTCGCCAATGCCTGAAAGTCTAAGAGAAGTCACCCATTGTGTCCCCTTTCCACCGCTGTATTCTTGGTAGGGGTAATTACACACAATAGGCATAGAGACCCCAGGATAAGGGCTTGTGATAATAGAGATAGAGACTTGTGTTATGTGACTCCTAGGGGTCAATTATCTCCCTAATCTGGTTAATTAGGAACTAGTCCAGTACTATGAAATATTGTGTATATACAATATTTCCCTTGTAATTGCTAGACCCCAAAGCACAATATAGACATACATCCCATTACTCCTATCATGTTCTTACGCACACCCCAACTATAAACATGGGTACCATAGTATGGGCCTAGTAGTACCCAGGCAATTTCCACTATTGTATGCTTCTAACAGGCATAAAAAGGAATAACATACAAATCACAATGTCCCCAATGTTAATCCATATCTCAGTGGGACCCTTTCCCCTGGCACAATACACCTATCTTAAAAGGCGGAGGGCATCAGTCTGTAAGGTATGACCCAGCTTGTTAATTGGCATGCTACAGGCATAACACACCAGTATCCTTGGATGTATAGCATCAGGACCTGGGGCTTTATTAACATTTATTTTTGCCAACCTCTTTTGGATTTCTTCCTGTGTTAACCAATTATTTGGTGAATGTAGTGTAGCCCCATTTTGTTGCAGTGTCCCAACCACTGGTACCTCCCTTGTGTATACCGAAGAAAATAACCTATTTAGCTCATCTGCCTTTTCCTGGTCACTAATTATCAGATGGCCTGTGTCACATTGTAATGTTCCTATAGCTTCCTTCCTTGCCTTCTTCCCATTAATATATTTAAAACATATTTTAGGGTTAATCTTACTTTCCATTGCAACTGACTTCTCATTTTCTATTTTAGCCAGTCTAATAGCCCTTTTGCAAGCCTTATTGATTTCCTTGTACTTTTGTAAAGCAGTCTCTGACCCCTCTTTTTTGTATAACTTAAATGCCTGTTTCTTACTCCGTGTCTTGATCTTTAAATCATTGTTAAGCCACATGGGATGCGATTTACTACGTCTACTTTTTATTTTCCACATTGTATATAATGATAAGTATGTATATTTAGTAAGGATTTAAATGCTGTCCATTTATGTTCAGTATTTCTTTTTTCAGTTCTTTGTCCCAGTCTATACTTTTTATCACTGCCTTTAGACCGTTAAAATCTGCCCTTTTAAAATTGAGAGTTTGTGTTGGCCTCTTACACTTTTGCTTTTTTAATTCAATCTCAAATTAGACTGTGTTGTGATCACGATTTCCAAAAGGTTGCCCTATTTCAACATTATATTAATATTATTTGTAACACTAAATCCAAGATAGCTTAATTTTGAGTAGGTGCTTGTATAACTTGGGCCAGATAATGATCCCTGAGTGTGCACAAGAGTCTGCTCCCCTTAGCTGAACTGCTGGTCTCATTCATCCAGTTTATTTCAGGGTAGTTAAAATCTCCCATTAATAAAACTGGACCATGCTTAACGGCATTTTTCAACTTGTAACAATAATTGTATTTCCTCACTTTCAATTACAGTGGATATAAAAAGTCTACACACCCCTGTTAAAATGTCAGGTTTCTGTGCTGTAAAAAAATGAGACAAAGATTAATCATTTCAGAACTTTTTCCACCTTTAATGTGACCTATAAACTGTACAACTCAATTAAAAAATAAACTGAAATCTTTTAGGTAGAGGAAAAAAATATATAAAAATAAAATAATATGGTTGCATAAGTATGCACACCCTTAAACTAATACTTTGTTGAAGCACCTTTTGATTTTATTACAGCACTCAGTCTTTTTGGGTATGAGTCTATTAGCATGGCTCATTTTGACTTGGCCAGATTTGCCCACTCTTCTTTGCAAAAACACTCCAAATCTGTCAGATTGCGAGGACATCTCCTGTGCACAGCCCTCTTCAGATCACCCCACAGATTTTCAATCGGATTCAGGTCTATGCTCTGGCTGGGCCATTCCAAAACTTTAATCTTCTTCTGGTGAAGCCATTACTTTGTTGATTTGGATGTATGCTTTGGGTCATTGTCATGCTGAAAGATGAAGTTCCTCTTCATGTTCAGCTTTCTAGCAGAAGCCTGAAGGTTGTGTGCCAATATTGACTGGTATTTGGAACTGTTCATGATTCCCTCTATCTTAACTAAGGCCCCAGTTCCAGCTGAAGAAAAACAGCCACCACCATGCTTCACTGTGGGTATTGTGTTCATTTGGTGATGTGCAGTGTTGTTTTTGCGCCAAACATATCTTTTGGAATTATGGCCAAAAAGTTTAACCTTGGTTTCATCACACCATAACACCTTTTCCCACATGCTTTTGAGAGACTTCAGATGTGTTTTTGCAAAATGTAGCCTGGCTTGGATGTTTTTCTTTGTAAGAAAAGGCTTTCATCTTGCCACTCTACCCCATAGCCCAGGCATATGAAGAATACAGGAGATTGTTGTCATATGTACCACACAGCCAGTACTTGCCAGATATTCCTGCAGCTCCTTTAATGATGCTGTAGGCCTCTTGGTAGCCTCCCAGACCAGTTTTCTTGTCTTTTCATCAATTTTGAAGGGTGCTCCAGTTCTTGGTAATGACTGTCTTCACTGTGTTCCATGGTATATTTAATGCCTTGGAAATTCTTTTGTACCCTTTTCCTGACTGATACCTTTTAACATTAAGATGCCTCTGATGCTTTGGAAGCTCTCTGTGGAACATGGCTTTTGCTGTAGGATGCGACTGAGAAAATTTCAGGAAAGACCAACTAGAGCAGCTGAACTTTATTTGGGGTTAATCAGAGGCACTTTAAATAATGGCAGGTGTATGCGGACTACTATTTAACACGATTTGGAATGTGATTGCTTAATTCTGAACACAGCTACATCCCCAGTTATAAGAGGGTGTGCAGACTTATGCAACCACATTATTTTTATTTTTTATTTTTCTTCCCTCCACCTAAAAGATTTCAGTTTGTTTTTCAAATGAGTTGTACAGTTTATAGGTCACATTAAATTGTCCCTATCTTTCCTAAATAGGTTATAACCATCTAGATTAACAGTACAGTTATGAGATTAATCCCATCATGTTTCAGTAATTCCTATTAAATTCCATTTTTCATTAACCGCTAATAATTGTAACTCTCCCATTTTTCCTGGCAAGCTTCTGGCATTAGCAAGAATACACCTTATGTTATGAGTCTGTAATTCTGGAGTGTCTACCACTATACTCGAGTTACTTGGCAATACCTCCCTACTGACTATACTAACCTTCCCTGCATCTCCTCCACCATGACTAGTTAATTCCTTAATGTCTCTACAGTTTCTACCCCATTACTTCTATCTAGTCCCTCCCCCCCACCTACATTCCCAGTGCACCAACTGTAAGTGATCTTGCACCATTAACAGTGGTAATTTATAACGTTAACTGTACTTCCCAATCACATTCTTAATGTGGCTTGATGTGCTCTCCATATAAAAACACAATATATATATTCATAAAGCATAAATAATTTTAATCTGTGCATTTCAAACTGACTTTGGTCACTTGGTCTCTGTAGAAGACAATAGATTTTTTAGCACTGACATTGGTTCTGTCTGTATAACAATTTTTTACAGATAATTGTCAAAGATTTTTTTTTCTTTAAATGCCTAGAAATAAAAAGCTAAACTTTATTAATTTTATAGATACGCAGTGCTCTATGTGCATACTTTTTCTCTTGTGTTTGGATTGAACAGTTATTTTATGCACTAGCAACAGCTCTATCAGGAATTGAGGATACTACTGTATTTTTGAAAGTACTAAAATAAAAGTGATATATCACCAACTGCTTTATATATGTAACAAGGCAGATTTAAAAACACAACAAAACAACATGTATGCAATTATCTATTAGGCACTATGTGATACAGCTAACAGAAAGACATGTATTTATAACTTAATTTCTACAATTAAAGGACTATTCAGGCTGCTATACACTATTGTTTATCATGTTGAAAACCCCATATATATATATATATAAATATATACAAAAATACATAGGAATCCAAGTATCTTTGAAGAAAATGAGGCTACTACTTTAAATATTAAACATAGATAATAAATACAATAAGACACGTCTCCAAAAAAGTAATGAGACATGAAAAACCCAAGAACACATCTAGAGCTTTTCAATAAATCATATTCACTATGGTGATCCATAAATCATTTTGACTATATAGCATAAACAGGTAGATTTTATTGATAGATTATACGAAAAAGTGATAAAAACTCCCACACATTTGGGAGTCAACCAGATGTTTCAGAGAACTGCGTTCAACACAAACATAAATACTAAGAAGGTTTTTGGAAAATTGAAACCAAAAAACAAATTAAGCAAAAAAAATCTCACATTTCTAACAATGTGATAAAATAACACATTTTACATAAAATAGTTAACAGGCACATGCATAACAGAGTAGAAAAAGAAAGGATGAGTAACAAAAGTCTGTGTTGCAAAATTAATTTAAATGGGAAGAAATTGAAATTAAAAAAAATGCACAAAAAAGGTAAAATCAAATTAAAGCTATACAAATAAGCATGAAAGAAAAAATGTTTTAAATATGCATTAGGATAAGTAGGTAGCAATAACATTAAGAATAAAAAAAAATGGGCGATATGAATATTGTCAACTGCACAGACATTAAAAAAAATATTTACTCATCCTTCACCTGAAGCCCCATAAACATCAGGGGTGTGGAGAGCACCAGTAGACCTGGAATGATGTCTGGAAGCTGCAATTATAGGATCACAGAGACTATATCCGTCACCATGGAAACAAGCAAGAAGCAACAGGTCTATGCCGCAAAGCTTAAAGAAACCAAAGAACTAAAAACGCTCGTGCAAAAAGGAACACCTTTGCCCTGTATGTACACCATAACATATATATTAATGCGGTTAATCTGACATCAAAGAAGTACAATAACACTAAAATGCTAAAAATGGAGGCTTACAGCATTAAATATTCATAATGTCATGCTTCCAGAAACATTGAAGTATTAACAACCATAAGTCTACTGAAAAGGGATAAGTAACGAAACACTGTTTATGACTATAACATATTTAATGCTAACATAACTCCAAAATCCAGTGAAAATTTATTGAAAATGCATCAGTAGAAAAAGAACAAAAAATAAATAAAATCAATTATACGCAATAAAATATTAAGCTGAAAACCTGTTTGTTTTTTAAATACTTGTTAAAAGAAATATTCTTGTGATTTGATTAATAAAATACATATTTTTGATTTTTCACTGAAAAATATGCTTTTCATGGCCGTGAAATGAAAAAGTTTATAAACATTCTAAATATTAGAATATTTTATTAGAATACATAGGTAGCTGTCATTTGTTAGAATATATTGCAAGGGTAAAAATAGACCAGTGGCGTTAAGAAAAAAAAAATGAAAATAAACCAATAATTCCATTTGAAATGCAATTTTAGTATGTTAACTACTAGAAAGATATATATATATATATATATATATATATATATATATATATATATATATATATATATATATATATATATATATATATATATAAAATCTAACAAGGTTTTAATGCTACATTTTGTTATTTATTTTCAAAATTAATTCCATGTTACAATATTTATTAGTAATACTGAAGGTGAAAACTGGTAAAAAGCATGACACAAACACAATAGTAATATTCTATGCTAGTATTAGCAAAATAATACACCTGTTTACATAAAGTAGCAGTTATATCTGGCAAAATTATAAAATTATTAATTTCCTTATTTCAAGAAAACAAGTGATCGGATAATTTCCAAAGTAGGAAAAGCAAATGCAATCTCCTAAGGAGTAGCAATTTATACAAATAGATTATATCAATGTTAAAAGAAACAAAAATAATGGTATATTATAGTATGTATATATATATATATATATATATATATATATATATATATACACATTCAAATGTGAACACAAAATGTACTACTATTTATATATATATATATATATATATATATATATATATATATATATATATATATATATATATATGTATCTTGTCTTGTTTTAGACATGCAAATGTGAACGCAGATGTACTATTTATTTACTATACGGTGGAGGGCTTCTATTGCTCTTTTGCCCACCATATATTGAATGATTATTGTGGTGAACTACCTACTCACAAGGTCCACAACACCAGCTGGGATCCCGCCCCACGCGGATAATAGGCAGTAACCTTGAAATGGCTGTACGTGGGTAGGATTCCCAGCTTGTGTATAGTCCAACCTTGGCTTTGCATGAAAGTTGTGTAATACAGCGGGCATAAGCTTAAAGGAAGCCATGTTTAAAATGATTATGGATTGAAGAGCGAAGCATTTGTGGGCACATTTGCATGTGTAATAGCTATTTCTCGGATTTCTGAGCAGGAAACAGTGTTTTTTTTTTTTTTTTTTAGACATTCAAATGTCAACATAAATGCACTATATATATATATATATATATCTATCTATATATATATATATATATATATATATATATATATATATATATATATACACACACACACACACATATACCTACATATATATACACCATTACTATAACCTTCAGTCTGTGATAACATTTTTAGGCTCTCTTTAGGAGACTATTTTTGCTTTATAAATATAAAATAATTTCTATTTTGGATGTATTGATATACCGTATATATATATATTTTAAACAAGCTTAATCAAGAAGCCAGCACTGCTGCTTTAATGCAATGTTCCAACAATAAACTGAAGAAAAGAATAGAAGAGGGAAAACCTACAGATTTAGATAATGAATGAGCTGCTTTCCACCACTTACAGGAGTGAAGAATAAAATGCAAAGATGGCCATGCATAATTAAAGGTCTCTCCATGTACTTACCAAGGGGCTGAAAAGAGCGGACAGGGCTTGTGTCCCTGCTGCTTTCACGACTGGCCTCCCGGCTGCACCCCTGACTCACACTAGGCCGAGGAATACGGCTACCTCGTGCTAGTATGATTCAGGGAGCAGGTACATTGAAGCAAATAAAACAATAGAAAAAAAAGACACAAGAAAAGTCACAGATTTAATTCAAAGTTCTTGTACGGGCAGGTTATTTTTCACTGACAGTTTTGGTCCTATTAATGCTACGTGTAATACTGTTCATATTGGAAAATGACCGACTACTCTAAGCACTGGTGTTCGTTAATAAGATATGCTAGAAGACACCTTTCTTTCCTCTAAAGAGGGTTTGACCATTGAAATGAAAATGGCTTCTAAGGGAATTAGTTGTATATGTTAAGCTTTCCCTACTTGATTCCTTGACTAGGAATAATTCTGGTCCGGCTTGGGTGTTGCTGGATGGGTCCGACTACCTCTAAGCAGAATGTCCAACTTCATTATCTATTGTGTTGTGCACTTTCAAGAAACCATGCAATGCATTGAGGTGACTATGACATTTTGTACACAGGAGGTACAAGTAATTGTACTTCTACATGTTCCAAACTTATTTAACAGTCTGACAATTAAAGCAATTATAACTAGAAAAATCACACTGAAAGAACTTATGTGAAAGTAATGTTCATGGGGACTAGCTGCAAGATCCAAAATATGTTTAACAGATACTTTACGTGACTTACTGAATTTTCACTGTGCTTTGCGCTGATTTGAGTAGAACATAGTTTATGTGTTTAAGTTACTAAGATTTCAGGAACTGGCATTGGTCCTAGGAGCTGCATTTGAAAACAACAGATCTAACAGACCTGCAATGTTAAATAATTTTACTCCAAGAGAAGACTTTGCGTACACAGCCATTGCTAGATTTCCACAGAATAGCATATATAATACCCTACTAGCAATTTAGTTCACACAAATCTAGAAGAAATTAAAATGTTTGGAACAGAATCCTAAAATGAAGTGTGAGACCGATACAGCTTATGTGTTTCAAAGACTTCAACAAATTACAATTAAAAATTAGTTAACTTGTTTTTCTGTGTTTTATTCAGTTAGATCCACAGTATATAATGTTAAATGTTATTCATTACAACCAATGAAATGATCAATACCCTATTACTCAACTATCACATAAAAACATAAGAAACATTACTTTGCAAGAATACAATTGAAACCTGCCTGTCGAAATGTATAAGTTTTCTACATGGTTTGTAATATTTAATTAAAAATAACTATTTATAAAAAAATATGTGAAACCACTAATTATGATGATTTAGATATTTTGTTTAAAAAGCAGAAAATGTAAAAAAAATGTAAAAGCATACATACAAAATTATCAAAGAGATTGTTCTCTCGTAGTGCATAGGTAAAAAAAAATAATAATTGTGTATTAATTGTTCCTACAATGAAATTTGATACCAGGTACCCAATGATATCCGGCAGACATGCTATCTTAAAGTACCACTACATTTCTCATACAGTAGATTTTTGTTTGCTTACTTAATATCTGGTTGGCAAACTAGTATTTCAAGAAAAAAAATATTATTGTAGATTTTAAAACTTGAAATTTGATGTTTAGTGTTTTGGACTTCAGCAGATCCTGTTGTCTCCATCAGTTTCAGGTGTCCAAGGGTGGGAGGGGAACTGCCTACGGGCTGTCTTGGTAATAGTCTTTATTGGCTGTCTGGATGTTGGTCTTTATCTGCATACTTCCTTGGATTGACTACTGCAGGCAAAACTAAACTTGTTCTCTCCCACCCTCTAGAAACTTAATTGTGGGTGCAGAGAAGTATATCTTTTGAGAGCAACCGTGCTAAGCTCAAATGGGAGTTTATATATATATATAAATACATTTTAAAATACATTTATATATATATATATATATATATATATATATATATATATATATATATATATATATATATATACCGTATTGGTCCGAATATAAGCCACACTTTTTTTTCCTGATTTTTGAGTTTGCGTATATAAGCCGCACCCGTAACTCGCAACCGTAAAAAAAATCACTGCCGATTTGCGTGCTTGCGAGTTACGTGTGCAGCTTCTATTCGCGAACGTAAAATTACTGGCGATTTGCGCGATTGCAAGTTAAGGGTGACGATTTGCGTGCTTGAGACTGTGGTATTGTAGCAATTGAATAGTGATTTATGGTTTTAGTGATTCTACCATCCTGTAAGGCCTGTAACCTGCAAAAAAAGTTACAGTACTAATTAGAAAGCCTGTTCCTTGCAATGGCTGATCACGTGGAGAGTCTTTTTCTCTACAATTTTAAGGGTGCGGCTTATATTTGTGTAATATCTTTTTTCTATTTTTTCCCCTTGAATTTTACAGTTGCGGCTTATACGGTATATATATATATATATATATATATATATATATATATATATATATATATACACATATATATAAATATATACATATATATATATATATATATACATATACATATATATACATATACACCTTTTTAATACTATTTAAACCCTACAGTTGAACACTATACTGACCCTTAAGCTTAAGGCAAAAACAACAATTCAAGATAAATGGCAGAGAAATCCGTACTCACCTACTGACAGACGGGATGGACTGGCTTCTCGGCTGCATCCCTGACTCCGAGGAATCTTGCTCCGTTTTTGTGTTTGAGGAGGATTAGCCAAAACCCTTTGGAATCCACTGTTCACGGTAGACAGGGTGGTGGTAGTCAAAACTCTTCCAGGAGATCCAGACCGGCTTCCAGCTTTAAACAAATAAATACATTTTATATATATATATATATATATATATATATATATATATATATATATATATATATATATATATATATATATATAGTACCTGGATAATCCTTAATTTCCAAAGTTCAGGTTCACTGAATTTACTCCTAAAAGGTTTGGTTCTTTAAAGGTTAATGTTAAGCACAAAAGTTTAGTAACCCCCATTCATCAGCTTGCTTCCTTATTTAATTTTTTATTTGTTGTGCAAGTGTTTCCTGAACCAGAGCTCCTCTCAGTTCACTCTATATATCACATGTGTTTCATACAAAAACAATATTTGAAATATTTAAACTGTGTTATGTGAAATACATGACAGGAAAAGTTTTTTTTTTTTTTTTGAAAGCAGAATGAAAAATACTAAAATGTACATAAATGCCAATCAAATCATGTAGGGATCCATATTAAAGTAGATGAATGTATAAAATGAGCGGTCTTATTTCAAGTCAATGCCTGACTGAAACTGGAAAAAAAATAT